>CM038393.1:130668348-130855848 GCA_021498475.1 Saguinus midas | reverse complement strand
GCCACCTCCTGCCAGAGCCCCTCGCAGAGTTGGGAGCTGAGAGAAGGAACAGGAACTTCCTGGACCTGATGTCTCACGATCGGGTTCTCCCTCCCTCCCTCCGCTCCTCCCCTTCCCTGTTCCCTGTTCCCTTGCCCGCACCAGGGGCACCAGGAAGCCATCTCCTAGTGGTGAAGAAGGCCGCATGGTCACTAATGGCTCAGCCATCTTCTCGGTGCACCAGCCAAACTTTGCAAGTGAATAGAAAACACTTACATAAATTTTGTTCACTTAACTTTCTCCACAGATACAGTAAACTGGGTTGGATGGTGTCTCCCCAACATTCACATCTACCAGGAACCTCAGAACGTGACCTCATAGGGACCTTCAGTTAAGATGAGGGCATGCTGGATTAGGGTGTGCTCTAAAGCCAGTGGTGGGCATCTTGTTAGAGAGAGGGAGATTTGAGCACGGACAGAGGCTGTGCGGAGGTGGGAGCAGAGGCAGGAGTGATCCTGCCATGGGCCAAGGAGCGCCAGGAGCCCCAGAAGCTGGAGGAGGTGTGATGGATTTTCCTTTGGAGCCCTGCGTGGGTTTGGGCCACCTGGCATGAGGTCACATGTTCTGGGGTCCCCAGGAAGGAGGCTGTGGGGTGCTCCATTCTCTCCATTTGACAGGTAAGAAGACTGAGGCTCTCCAAAGTCCAGGCCCCAGGAGGCGGCTTGCTGTCCGTGGTTCTCTGTTTAAAGGCAGCCTCGCAGGGTGGGGCGGGGAATGAGGGGAAGGCAGCGCTGGAGTCTGACCTGCTCCCATGGAGGGAGGGGACTCCTGTGCTAATTGTGGGCAGGAGAAGGCACGTGTGACCCAGAGTCAGGACCCGTGATCCCGTCACCCTGCGTGAGGTGCCACCTCTCGGGGCCTGGGTTCCTGCCTGCGAGTGCTGCGCCGATGCCCATTCAACTTCTTAAACATTTTGCTTGGTTAAAATAACTTGTCCTTTTCTCTCCTAACCACTCAAGGTAGAAAATAATAGAAAATACAAATAGCAAAGAAAAGAAAAAATCTAAATCTCATCATAATACCGGCGATTCACATTGTGGTATATTTCATTTAGATCCATTATTATTACTGGTGCTTTAAAAAAAAATGAAACATTTTCTTCAGAGATAATGTTAGGTTCCTATGTAGTAGTAAGGAATGATCCAGAACCACCCCATGTGCCCACGCCTGGCTCTCCCCTCCATGTGCCCCACGCCCGGCTCTCCCCTCCGTGTGCCCCACGCCCGGCTCTCCCCTCCGTGTGTCCCACGCCCGGCTCTCCCTCTGTGTGTCCCATGCCCGGCTCTCCCTCCGTGTGCCCCGCCCGGCTCTCCCTCCGTGTGCCCCATGCCTGGCTCTCCCTCATGTGCCCCATGCCCGGCTCTCCCTCCGTGTGCCCCACGCCCGGCTCTCCCCTCCGTGTGTCCCACGCCCGGCTCTCCCCTCTGTGTGTCCCATGCCCGGCTCTCCCCTCCGTGTGCCCCACGCCCGGCTCTCCCCTCCGTGTGCCCCATGCCTGGCTCTCCCCTCATGTGCCCCATGCCCGGCTCTCCCCTCCGTGTGCCCCATGCCTGGCTCTCCCCTCCGTGTGCCCCATGCCCAGCTCTTCCCAAGGCTAACATCTTGGCAAACGATCATGTCACAACCAGGACGTGGACACTGATACAGGAAGGAGACAAGGCAATTCAGCTGCCACTCAGGCCCCACCGGGTGCCCTTTGCAGACACACCCACTTCCCCGCATTAGCCCAGCTGCATTCCAACCACGCATCTTCTTTCTATAATTTTGACGACAATTTTCTATCCTCTCTCTTCATCTCTGTATTTCAGGAGCGTTACATAAACGAGCCGCACAGCATGGGAATCACATGGGAGTGCCTTTTGTTCACTCAGCATGATCCACTTGAGGCTTGTCCAGGTTGCTGCAGGTATTTTATTTTGTTTTGAGTCGGAGTCTCACTCTGTTACCCAGGCTGGATCTTGGCTCACTGCAACCTCCAACTCCCGGGTTCAAGTGATTCTCATGCCTCAGCCTCCCAAGTAGCCAGGATTACAGGGATGCACCACCACACCCGGCTAGTTTTTGTATTTTAGTAGAGGCAGGGATTCGCCATGTTGGCCAGGCTGGTCTCGAACTCCTGAACTCAGGTGATCTGTTCACCTAGGCCTCCCACAGTGCTGGGATCACAGATGTGAGCCGCCGTGCCCAGCCCTGCTGCTGCAGGTATTAATAACAGATTTCTTCTCATTGCCGCATGGTGTCTTGGCATGGGGGCACCACAGCCTGTGCAGGTGCTGGGTCCTCCGGTGGTCGCATGTTGAGTTTGTTAGGAAAAGGCTGGACTGTTTTCCAGATCACCGGGGCCATTCTCCAGCAGCTCAGCCACATGTGAGGGATCCAGCGCCCTGCACTGCCTCCCCACCAGCACTTCGTGCGGGCGCCGTTTCGAATGCCAGCCACTCTGATAGGTGCGCAGCGGTGTTTGGCTGTGGGCCTCCCTGGCAGAGGGTGTTGTCTATCTTTTCATGTGCGTACGTGCCATTTGCCCATCCTCTTGGTGAAGTCTTTTCAGTTCTGCTCATTTTCCAACTGGATGGTTTGTTTTCTTGCTTGTGGGAAGTAGAAAAGTTCCTTTTTAAAGTTCCTTTCTTGTTAAAGAATAAGTGTGCTGATAACTTTGGGAAGCCTTATCCTATGCAGCCATGATCGCCATGCTCACAGCATGTCCCAGCTCTCCATTGCTTTTACCTGTTTAGAAACATTTTGTGTTGCCAGCCAATTGGGTTTTAGTTTAGATGGTGAGGTCTGGCTCCAGCCAACGGAGATCAGACACAGCAGCAAGGATGACCCAAATACATAAGGAATAACTTTGTGTGTTTTCCTTTGTTTTCGCACTCTCGTAGCACGATGGCTAGTGAGGTCCCTTCCTGCAGTCCAGGAAGTAAAAACTGCGTTGCTGAAAGATCCTTTGTCCTAGTGCCGATTCTTCTTTGCGGCACCGCGCATGTTTCCAGCACTTCCATTGCGTTGAATGATCTTCCTCTAGTCCAGGTACTGGTCCCTGTTGGATACGTGGTTTGTGAATATTTTCTCTCACTCTGTAGCTTGCCCTTCATCTTCTTAACATGGGGCTTCACAGAGCATGAAGCCCAATTTACCAATTTTCCTTTTGATTCTGCCTTTAGTGTGAGGTCTGAGGACTCCTTTCCCAGCCCTGCGTATTTTCTCCTTTTAGGTTTTCTAAAAGGTTTATGATTTTTACATGTTACATTAAAATCTCAGCAATTTTGCGTTCATTTTTTCTATCAGACGTGAGGTTTAGGTTCATTTTTATTGGATGAATAAGCCCTCCTCTCAGTGAATTGTTTTTGCACACACATCAAACATCCCTTGGCCGTGTTTACATGGGTCTATTCCATATTTACAGGGTCCTCTATCAGACCTGATTTTTAATTCTTAAGATATTTTAAAAATGTAGACTCCCCTAAACCCAGTGCTGTTTGCAAGAGTTGCTTGGCCTATGTGTGAGTGTGTGTGTGTACAGATATGTCTACACACATGAGTGTGAATACATGAGCATGCAAGTGGGTGTGTTTATGTGTATACAAGAAAGCATATGTGTATCTGGGTGTGAGTTTGTATGTGTGAGCATGTAAGCATATGTATGTCTGGGCGTGTTTGTGTGTATGCATGAGCATGTAGGTGTATGTGTCGGGGTGTGAGTTTGTATGTGTGAGCGTCTGGGTGCGTTTGCGTGTGTGTGAACGTGTAGGTGTGTGTGCATCTGGGTATTTGTATGTGTGAGCGTCTAGGCATGTGTGGGTGTGTTTGTATACATGAGCGTGCAGGCATGTGTGCGTCTGGGTGTTTGTATGTGAGCGTGTAGGCATGTGCATCTGGGTGTGAGTTTGTGTGAGGGTGATGTATGTGTCTGGGTGTATGTGTGAGTGTGTAAGCATGTGTGGGTGTGAGTTTGTATATGTGTATATGTGAGCCTGTAGGTGTATGTGTCTGCGTGTGAGTTTGTATGTGTGAGCATGTAGGCATGTGTTGGTGTGAGTTTGTGTGTATACACGAGCGTGCAGGCATGTGCGTCTGGGTGTGTTTGAGCGTGTAGGTGTGTGTGCATCTCTGTGTGAGCATGTAGGTGTGTGGGTGTATGTGTGAGTGTGTAAGCATATGTGTAGGTGTGTTTGCATATATGTATATGTGAGCCTGTAGGTGTGTGGATGTGTTTGTATGTGTGAGCGTGCAGGCATGTGTGTCTGGGTGTGTTTGTGTATACATGAGTGTGCAGGCATGTGTGCATCTGGGTGAGTTTATGTGTATGCGTGAGCGTGTAGGCGTATGTGTCTGGGTGTGTTTGTGTGTATGCGTGAATGTGTAGGCATATGTGTGGGTGTGTTTGTGTGAATACATAAGCATGCAGGCGTGTGTGCGTCTTGGTGTGTGTATGTGTGTGTGTAGACATGTGTCCATCTGGTGTGAGTTTGTGTGTGTGAGCGTGTAGATGTATGTGTGTCTGGGTGTATGTGTGAGTGTGTAAGCATATGTGTGGGTGTGAGCTTGGTTATGTGTGAGCCTGTAGATGTATGTGTGTCTGGTTGTGAGTTTGTGTGAGTGTGTAGGCATGTGTGTCTGGGTGTTAGTTTGTGTGTATGCGTGAGCGTGTAGGCGTATGTGTCTGGGTGTTTGTGTGTATACATGAGCGTGTAGGCATGTGTGTCTGGGTGTTTGTGTGAGCGTGTGCACCAGTGAGTGTGCCACCCCAGATCCCACACCCCCACCCCTTCCCTAGTGTGGCGGGTGGCCTCTTCCTGACGGTAGGTACACAGTGGGGCGACTCTCCCCACCAAGAGCATCTTTGATCACTCTCTTCGCCTCCGCCAACTCCAGCTCCTGCCCACAGAGCAGTCCCAGCAAGGGTCCTGGCACCCTGGGCAGGTGGTAGATCGGGTCCCACTGGAGACTCTGCAGACGCGACTGTGCTGCTGAGACGCCAGGCTCTAGGGGGCAGCAGAGGGCCGTTTTTCCTGGAAGTCGGCCCTGGACAGGGAGCCGCAGGGGGTCCACTCTGAGGGTCCAGGCGGGGCAGCGGCTCTGTGCTCTGTCCTCGTGCCGCCCCATAATGCTGCTGCGAACAGAGGTGCCCAGGGCTGCCCCTAGCTCTGAGGAGTGTGGGTCCCAGGGCCGACTCCATCAGCAGCAGCGCCTGCACCAGGGAACCGCTCAGGTCTGGGTGCCTAGACTCTGTCCACGTGGAGTCTCGGGGCAGGGACCCAATGCCAGCCCTGCCACTCATTCCTGTTGGCCTTGAGAGTGTCCAAGCCGCAGTGTCCCCAGCAGGTTGGCAAGAGGACACCACTCGAGATTGTGCCAGGAGTACAGGCAGTGGCTCGTGCACAGCGCCCCCCATGGAGGCACTGCTCCCACTGCTTTGTGTGCTCCTGGGCCTCAGTTTCCCTGTTTGCACTAGACAAGGCTCCCTGCTTTCCAACTCCAAAGACCTTTGTCACCAACATCCCACCCCACCTTGGCACTGTATTTTGAAGGCCATTTAAACAGGACACGTGTCACTGTGAAGCCACACTTGCTGCATCCCCCATGCTGTTCACCAAAGAGCCAAGTGACCAGGAAAGCTGTGTGCCAGGAGAGAGCCCAGGGTCCTAGGTGTGCCCCCCTCGGGTGCGACACGGGGGCCTCGAACTCTTGAATTTTCTGCCTGCTTATAAGTTTTTCTAGGTTTTGGTTTTGAATTTGCTACAATGAGCATTAGTTTATTCTAGAGTCAGAAAAATAAGCAAGTTACAAATTAATTTAAAAAGACTAGAAGGAAATATGGACAACTAACAGTTGTTACCACGGAGGACTGGGGGGGACTTTTGAGAGATATTTATACTCTTGATATTTTGTGTGTGTTTTCCAAACGTTCTACAATGAACATTCATTATTTTTAACATCAGAAGAAAATGTAACACTTGTTCTAAAGCAAAAAAAAGCAAGCGTGGGAGGCTGGGAGGAAATTTCGATCTGTGTTTGTGTGAGTATTTCTATCAGGATCTGTCCAGGCACACACAGGACTTATCTTGGGTTGTGTAATTATAAGTAACAGTATTTTTAACTTTCTGTTTCTCATAAGATCCCAAATTAACTAAATCAATATAATTACCGGCTTAAAAATGTGCTGCTGCCCACGGGAATGAATACATTTTATACCAAGGCCAGTAACCACCGCCCTGCCCCCCCGCCCCCACGTATGAAACCATCTCCTCCTGTTCTGCGGGCACCTGATACGCTCTACGTCCTATTCTGTTTTCCTCTGTGTCTCATTGTTAAATGCTGGTCTGGACCTAGGAATCCTCTGCTGCCTCCTGCAGGCCAGACAGGCTGGCCCATGGCGACGCCCTGAGCCACTTCCAGGCAGAGGAGACCCCTCACCATCACGTCTGTGTGCCTGGTTGGAGTCGAGCCTGCCCGACAGCCCCGGGAGCCCGCTGGGAGGTGCTCACTCACGTGCTCCTGCCGCACCACAAACAGGACGTCCTCTCCAGGTCGCACGGCCACCGCCTCGCCTTGGATGCTGACCTGCAGGCCGCGGGGCGGGGTGAGGGGGCACTGCAGCTGCACGGGACCCTGCTGCAGGTCCACACCACCCTCGCACATGTTGGACACCACTTTCCGGTACCTGGATTGACAAGAGAGGGTCAGGGCCCACTTGAGCCAGGTGGCCAGGATGGGGCCCCATAGTCTGGGAAGGATGTGCTTGCCACCCAGAGGTGGTGTTTGGCTTCTCACTCCTAGGGCTCTTACTAACTCCAAAGACCTTTGTCACCAACATCCCACCCCACCTTGGCACTGTATTTTGAAGGCCATTTAAACAGGACACGTGTCACTGTGAAGCCACACTTGCTGCATCCCCCATGCTGTTCACCAAAGAGCCAAGTGACCAGGAAAGCTGTGTGCCAGGAGAGAGCCCAGGGTCCTAGGTGTGCCCCCCTCGGGTGCGACACGGGGGCCTCGAACTCTTGAATTTTCTGCCTGCTTATAAGTTTTTCTAGGTTTTGGTTTTGAATTTGCTACAATGAGCATTAGTTTATTCTAGAGTCAGAAAAATAAGCAAGTTACAAATTAATTTAAAAAGACTAGAAGGAAATATGGACAACTAACAGTTGTTACCACGGAAGACTGGGGGGGACTTTTGAGAGATATTTATACTCTTGATATTTTGTGTGTGTTTTCCAAACGTTCTACAATGAACATTCATTATTTTTAACATCAGAAGAAAATGTAACACTTGTTCTAAAGCAAAAAAAAGCAAGCGTGGGAGGCTGGGAGGAAATTTCGATCTGTGTTTGTGTATTTCTATCAGGATCTGTCCAGGCACACACAGGACTTATCTTGGGTTGTGTAATTATAAGTAACAGTATTTTTAACTTTCTGTTTCTCATAAGATCCCAAATTAACTAAATCAATATAATTACCGGCTTAAAAATGTGCTGCTGCCCACGGGAATGAATACATTTTATACCAAGGCCAGTAACCACCGCCCCGCCCCCCCCGCCCCCACGTATGAAACCATCTCCTCCTGCTCTGCGGGCACCTGATACGCTCTACGTCCTATTCTGTTTTCCTCTGTGTCTCATTGTTAAATGCTGGTCTGGACCCAGGAATCCTCTGCTGCCTCCTGCAGGCCAGACAGGCTGGCCCATGGCGACGCCCTGAGCCACTTCCAGGCAGAGGAGACCCCTCACCATCACGTCTGTGTGCCTGGTTGGAGTCGAGCCTGCCCGACAGCCCCGGGAGCCCGCTGGGAGGTGCTCACTCACGTGCTCCTGCCGCACCACAAACAGGACGTCCTCTCCAGGTCGCACGGCCACCGCCTCGCCTTGGATGCTGACCTGCAGGCCGCGGGGCGGGGTGAGGGGGCACTGCAGCTGCACGGGACCCTGCTGCAGGTCCACACCACCCTCGCACATGTTGGACACCACTTTCCGGTACCTGGATTGACAAGAGAGGGTCAGGGCCCACTTGAGCCAGGTGGCCAGGGATGGGGCCCCATAGTCTGGGGAAGGATGTGCTTGCCACCCAGAGGTGGTGTTTGGCTTCTCACTCCTAGGGCTCTACTTACTAACTCCCAGCCACCTCCTGACTCCACACAACTGCTGCTACGGCCCCATTTTAAAGATGAGAACACTGAGGCTCAGAGGAGGAGGGATTGATGGTGGCAGGGTGTGCTTTGGAGGCGCTGGCATCTCTGGTCTGGTCGTGTCACAGTAATAATCACAGCCACCGTTAGTGCTGCAGAGGGGGAGCTTTCAGCAGCCAGCTGGAGTTCGCGGTGTTGCTGAGAAAGCTGGAGGACAGAGTACTGGAGATGGGGTGGGATTCTGCCTCCACCCTGCCGCTGGCTCACAGCGTGGCCATAACTGTGTGCAAACACACCCCTCCTCTTGGGCTGTGTCTCCCGTTCCCTTGAGAGAGCTGGACTGCGTGATTGACTCATCACCGCATTCATGAGACACCCCTTTACTGAGCATCCATTATGGGCCAGGCACTGGGAATGGGGTGATCACATGCAGCCTCTGGATGGTGTGCAGAGCAGAGCGTCTAGTGGAGAGTGGACCCGAGCAGATCACATCAGAGTGAACCCGCAGCTGCAGCGGTGCTGGCTGGGCACCCCTGGGGACCTGGTCCCTGATAAAGGGGCTTTCAGCTGAGACTGTGAGGGTGAGCACAGGAAGAAGAGTATCCCAGGCCACAGGAACAGCATGTGCAAAGGCCCAAGGGTGGGTTATGAGCCCGGAGGGGGAGAAGGTGTGGCATGAGGTGGAGAGGGGCC
This sequence comes from Saguinus midas, assembly GCA_021498475.1. NCBI lineage: Eukaryota > Metazoa > Chordata > Mammalia > Primates > Cebidae > Saguinus > Saguinus midas. Next base: position 130,846,991 of record CM038393.1, on the reverse strand, counting down.
CTGGGAGAGCTTTTAGGAGCCCCTGAAGACCACCCAGCAGTGGCCTCATGCAGCTTGTGACCCATGAAGCTCCCTCAGGCAATGCTAGGATTCTGAGTCTGGGAAAGTAGTGTTGCTGCCCAGGTGCCAGGGGTATCTGTCTCCCCCACGCCGGTCCCCCTCTTGCCCTCAGGGCCAAATTCTCCCAGCTGGCTCAGCCACTGAATAAGCATTCAGAAGGTGATCATGCTCAGGCCCATTTCATTAGTGCTTTGACAGAAAGTACACTTCTCTAAGGACCACCCACCCGCAGCACCTGCAGTGTGCAGATGGCATGAGATGAAATCCCTTGCCTTGATAAAGGTCCTGGCTCTGACACTTCAGACAAGAGTCCCTGTTGTCAAGCCCCAGTGCATGTGCAGGAGAGACCACCGCAGCTTCATGATACATGGGTGCATGGGTAGACAGATGGATAGATAAGTAGATGGATGGGTTAATGGATGGTGAATGAATAGACAGATGGTGGATGGACAGATGATGAATGGATCATGGAAGGTTAGGTGGATGGGTGGATATCGGATAAATGCTTGGAAGGATGGATGGGTAAGTTGATGGGTAGATAGATGGATAGGTAAATGAATGTTAGATGGATTGATGGATGGTGAATGGACAGATGGTGGATGGACAGATGGATGGGTAGAGGGATGAATGGATAATGGATGGATAGATGGGTAGGTGGATAGTAGACAAATGCTTAGAAGGAGGGATGGGTGAATTGATGGGTGGATAGATGGATAGGTAAATGAATGGATGGATGGTGAATGAATAGATGGTGGATGGATAGATGGATGGGTTGATGGATGAATGGAAGATGGATGGACAGATGGGTAGGTGGATAGTGGACAAATGCTTGGAAGGATGGATGGATGAATTGATGAGAGGATAAATGGATAGGTAAATGAATGGATGGATGATGGATGGATAGATAGATGGTGAATGAATAGATGGATGACAGATGGTTAGATGGATGGATAGATGGATGGTGAATGAATAGATGGATGGTGGATGGACAGATGGATGAATGGATGGGTAAATGGATGGATAGAGGGATGAATGGATAGTAGCTGAATGCTTGGAAGAATGAAGGGATGAATGGAAAGATGGATGGCTGAATGGCTGGATAAATGGACAGATGATGGCTAACTGGATGACGGATGGATAAATGGGTAGGTGGGGGATGCTGGGTGACTGCATGGATGTGTGGGTGGATGGCAGGAGATACGCTGGTGCGGTCAAAGTCACACCAGCGGCTTCCTGGTCCTGTCTCCTGTTCCCTCATGTTCCCCAGGGCAAGTAATGGGGATTTTCTAATACACCCACGGGCTTTTCTCTTCCTCTCTGAAAATGTCCTCACAGAGAAATGGGGAAATTGGGACCTTTCAATGACCTCCTAAAGAGGAAGGCCCACAGCTCTTATGTACTTAACATTTTACATGAACTGAATCCTTCACAGCAATGTGCCCAGCCTCGGGTGGAGGAAAAGTATCATAACTGCTGGCGCTTGCTGACACCCTCCCTTCACACACAGCTTGTGTTTAGCACACCACAGACTGAAGGAGTACCCACTATGTGCAGCTTACCGTCCAGCAACGAGACAATTAAGTGAGTGATGACAATATCTGGGATTTGTCATTTGTCAGGACAGAGGTAAGCTCAGGGTCAGGGGTGGGTGGTCAGGGAAGGCTTCCTGGAGGAAGTGCCATTTAAGCGGAGACCTGCAGGCAGCAGGAGCACCTCCAGCACCCAAGCTTTGGTGACTGGGGAGGGCCTGGCTTACTGGGGCACTGGTAAATGGGGAATGGTCCTAGCACTGAGGAAGACGTGCTGCCTCAGGTGGGAGCCACGGATGCCTTGGGCCTTTTCTGTCTGTTGTTCTCTGTCCAGAGCCAGCTCAAGGCAGCTTTCTGCTCTCACTGGCCCACACGGGCTCGGATGGGAGAACCCCGCAGGTTCTCAGGTCATTCATTCATCACGTCTGGTGACTGCCATGATCCCCACAGCCGGGCTCTGTGCTGTGAACACAGGGCATCCTCAGCTTTGACCTGTCTTTTTGGGAGCTGCAGGTGCCAGCCAGGAAGGCGTGGTTTCGGGGTTGCACCACACTCTGCCCCCAGATTCAGGCAGGGAGAGACCTGTGCCCACACTCACCCAAGGCTGCTGGTGTAGGTCTGGCCCAGGGCACAGTCGTCAGGCGGGGACAATGGGTTAAACCAGAAGTTGGCAGAGCACTTGTTGGTGTTGGACTCTGAGGAGGGGGAGCGTTCAAATCCATAGTCGCTGGGAGGAGGGAAGAGCAGTAGTAGGTGACAGGCACAGGTGGGAACCGGAGTCAGCTAGGGTTGGGGTGAAATCTGGGGGAGCTGAGAAGGAACCTCATACCAAGGGCCTGCTGTACACCCATCTGTGAGGACATGAAGGAGCACCCGTAGCCCCATCCCAGAGGGGGACACAGGCGACAAGGGAGGCAAAGGGATGCTGGAAACTCAGAGAAACCTGGAGGGCTGCCTGGAGGAGGTGAGCAATATCAAAGGATGGACAGAGACAGGTAGGGAAAGAGAGAGAAGCACTGCTGGCAGGGCCCAGCCTGAGCAGCACCAGTACCAGCAGAGGAGGCTGGAATGCCAGGGGGCGGGAATGGGGAGGGGTAAGGTGGGTGGTAAGTGGGTGAGCTGTCAATCAAACTGTCCTGTGGGCACTGGGCAGTCACAGACAGCTTTTGAGAACAGTAGGGGACAAGTTGGGTGGCTTTCAGCAGAGCCCCTGGATGGAGAAGGGCCAGGGTGGGTGCAGCATATCCCCAAGATGCCCTGACCTGTTCCTCACTTTCTCCTCCTGCCTGTGAGCAGCCACTGAGGGGTTTAAAATGCACCCACAAATTCCTTACAGCTCCTTCCTGGAGTGTGGGCTGGTCTTGGTGACTCAGTTCTAACAGGTAGAATGAGGCAGAAGTGGCAGTGTATGACTCTGACACCAGGTTATAAAAGGCACTGAGGCTTCCTCCCTCACTCTGGGGGAAGTGGCCGCCATGCTGTGAGGATGCTCAAGCAGTGCCTGAGGCCCCTTGGCTCAGAGCCCACTGCTCACCACAGGAAGTCCGAGTCCCGGCACTCACACACTCGGGATGTGAGTGCTGATGTGAAACTCCTCCCTTGATGCACCAAGATGTGGACTTTCTCTTCCGGAAACTTCTCTGCTGGCCCATGATGCAGTGGTCACCCTGCAGCAGGGACATCAGGGTGAGGAGCTGCCCAAGACAGGTCAACTGCTCTACATGGGCTCATGGCGCTGAGCCTGCCAGAGACTGAAGATGGCTGATGCCTCAGGTTACAGATGGGGAAACTGAGGCCCAGAATGAAGCACGGCATGCCTGAGGTCAAGTTGGGGAAGCCTCCCTCTCATCTCAACCCACGGGCATTTGCTGAGCCCCTCCTGTGTGCAGCCCTGGCTGGGCCCAAGGGGTCACAGAGCTCCTGGAAGTGCAGCCCCTCTGAGGTTCGCCCCCCCCCGCTGCTGTCCCCTCAGGTGCTGTGCAGGGAGCTGGGTGGAGCCACAGCTTCAAGGGCTCACAGGCACACAGTGGGTCCTCCGGGGACGATCAGGACAGGCCATCCCTGCTCCCTGCAACAGCTGCTACAGCAGTGACGGGGCGGGACCAGTGAGGACGCCTGGTGGCCTGTATTCAGGCTCCTGGACCTCCTCCTGGGCCCATCTGAGCACTTCCTTGTGAAACCCAGCTTCAGCAAAGCACCCTGCTAAGGCAGCTTGGCAAGTACCAACCACCCTCACCTCCTCCAGGCAGCCCTCCAGGTTTCTCTGAGGTGATATCCGATCGCCCTCCCGTCAGAGAGGCTTGCTCATCCCCTGCTGCCCCCAGGAGATGTCAGATCCTCTGATGCCTGCTGTTTCCTCTTAGTCAGTTTCCACCTGCTGACCTTGGCTCTGAATTCCATTTGCCCATGCTGAATTCGAGTTGAGCCCAGTCTCTCCTTGGAGAGGGTCCCTGTGCCCACCGTGATGGCCCAACGTAAAGTCTTCCACCCCATGCTTTAACAAGCGCCAGTGAATCATTTCTTTAACAGAGCCACCCATTCCCCAGCAGTTCCAGGTCCCCACGCTCTGAAATCCCGGGCTCCCCACCACACTGCCAACAGCACAGCCCGCCTGGAACCACAGAGGGGGACTGATGGCCTTCACACTCCACTTACTCCGCCTGGTGTCAATATTACACACTTGCCATAGAAATGGTTACGTGTCTCGATTATAGGGAGGGCTCACCCCAGACCCCACTCCACACCCAGACCCAACTGTCTTGTATGGTACAGGCCTGTGTTTCCTTCCTAAGGTCTGAAAATCCTGACCTCCAGGCACACTGGACTCCACGGGCCTGGGATAGAGCCTGTGGTCCTACACTCCCCGAGCGTGGCTGAGGACCCTCAGCCCAGGTCGCCCCATGACCCAGAAGGGTCTAGGAAGTCCACAGGAGACCTGGACATCTAAAGGCACCGGGATTCCCTGAAGGCTTCTTGGAGGCAGGGAGGTGCTTGCCGGGGAGGACTCTGGCAGGTAGAGTGGGCCTGCGTTTGCAGTCTGCGCCCCGCCTGCCCCATCCAGCCCCGTCCCGGCCCACCTGCAGGTTGGAGAGGTCCCAGGAGCTGTAGTCCTCCTCGCTGCACTGCCTGGAGAACGAGGGCCGGAAGTCCACCTTGACCAGCTCCCAGTCGGAGCGGAAGCTGATGTGGCCAAAGACCCTGGGCGGGAAGAGGAGGGAAGGGAAAGAGACCACCTTCATTAGGCCTTGTCCTGCTGTGCAAACCATGTCCCGTCCGGGCTCTGTTCCCATCTGTACCATGGGCACAGAGATCCCTCTCCTGCCCTTGCTGGGGATCAGAGTGAGGCTGCCCCAGGCACTGAGCGTGGCCCTGCACGGGTGCTCCGTGGGCTTTCGCTCGAATATTCCCACAACTACCAGCCGTGATCTATGACATGTCAATTGCACTGAAATGGGTCACTCTGGTTGACCCCCCACAGCTCCCCTGTGATGGACAGGGAAGGAGGCCCAGGTCCACAGCAGGGTTGAGAGCCCTTCCACAGCCCCCACACTGGTCTTTGCGGAATGATCTGTGGTCAGGCGTCTGTGTCTGTGGCTGTCCGCCTTCTCCCTGGCTTTCCTGTGTGAGGGTCCTGTGCTGCAGAAACCCAGCTTTCTATCACTGGGCCACAGGGCATTTGCTCCCTAGCAGAGGCGGTGATTCAAAGAGAAATAATGAGTCAGCAGGCCCAGCTCAGAGCCCGCAGGAGAAGCAGGGTTCAGCCATCACAGCCTAGGTGGGCAGAGGAACAGAGGAAGCGGGGAAGAGAGTAGGGAGGCTGGCCACTTAGGGCATAGCATGCTGGAAGCTATGCATGCACAGCCTGGTGGGCTGGGTCCACCCGTTTTATGGAATGGAAGGCCGAGGCACAGAGAGGTTGAGTAACTTGCCCAAGGTCACACAGCTTGTTTGTGCTGTTCCTTCTCCCTCCTTGACACTTAGCAGTCATTGCTGAGTGCCCGTCACTCAGAATGGCACTTGGGTATCCCAGTGTCTCCCCCTCTGGGAGGGCTGCTGGCTGAGTGCCTTCCACTCCATCCCCCAATATCCCACACTTAGGCTCCAAAGACCACCCCAGAAGGTGGGCCCAGCCTGCTCTTCCCGGGGCCTTCTCTAGTCCAGCTTGTGGTGCTCTGGCCATGTTACCAGAGGCCAAGCATCTGGGTAGCGGAGGTGATGCACACTGCTCCAGTCTAGTCCCCGTCTGAGCACCTCCAGCTGGGCCTGGATACTTGAGGGTGGCCCATTGTGAGCTGAAAGGACAGCCTCATTCTAGGGCGGTGTTGAGAAAAGTCTTGTAGGTATTTCTGAGCACATGATGGTGGGGCCTGAGTGTCTTATTTGAAGGTTTCGCTCCACAGGGCACTCTGAGTCAGGCAGGCCTGTACGGTTCACGCTTGAACTACATCTGTGACCTCGCATTTGCCTCCACTCCCCGGAACAGTCCCGGGAGGCAGACACTATCATCTTTGTTTGATGAAACCTTAAGCCTCTGCAGGCTGGGCATGGGGCCTCCCTCTGTCTTCTCCTGACCTTCTCCTGGGGCCCCGCCTCCCTGTGCTCCCGTAAGGCCGGCTCGTTGCAGGAGCAGCCAGGCTGGTTCCACCCCGCAATCCTGCCACGTCGCTGCCAGCCCTCATTCCAGCCGGGCCCTTGGTTCTGGGCTCACGATTCCATCTGCTGTCTTCCCTGCACATGGAGGTCACGAGCCCCAGGCCACTCTTCTTTCTCAGAGGGGAGGGAAATGGGGCTTGAGCCCTCCTAGCTGCTCGTGGCAACACCCACCAAGGACAGGGGAGGTCCCCAGGTGTGGCTGTGACTCTGCCGCGTCTGCCTGCTTCTGCAGGTGCTGTTTCCCACGGGAATCTCGTGGCCTGCGTGGTGGCCCCAGCTGTGAGTGGTCTTCGCTCCAGGGCACCTGTATTGGGATGAGGTCCCACTTGCTGTCTGTCTCCTGATGGACACCACTTGGATGACCTCGACGTTGGAGAGCTCCAGCTCAACACATGGGGAATCTTCCTTCCAAACAAAGCCTGCTGCACTGGCCTCTTCAACAGTCTGAGGTCTTCTCTCAAGAAATGCTTTTTAAGTGGCAACTTCTGGATCTCTGAGCGCATCCTCAGGCGCTCCTGCGACCCGTGGCATCAGGAAAGACACAGCAGAGCAGCTGCCGCTGCGTATGGAGCGCCTGCCCCAGGCTGGGCACATGCTCAACCCTGTATCCCCCCATTTCCTCCTCGACAAAGCCCCCCTTTTCCAGACACGGAAACTGAGGCTGAGGCCAGGGACCCGCCCAGGGCAGCATAGCTTCAGACCACCTCCTGGAAGGGCCGGCATTGGAACCCGGGCTGGAGGCTCCGGAGCTGTGAGGCTCTGCGCGGAAACACGGCGGGCGCTGGCTGAGCATGACAGTGACGGCCCCACTGCTGCAGAAGCCCCGGGGAGACCCTGGTCTCACCGCCTGTCTCACCAACCGTCTCACCGCTGTTCTGAGCTGGGGCAGAGCAGAGAGGCCCGTTTGGTTGATGAATTAACCCCCTCCACATTTCTGAAGTCCCGCCTTTTATGAAACCTAAACCCTCAGCTGATACCACGAGAAATACCTGCCATCTAGTTAATTCTGGGCCTTAGAAAAGAGCTGCCAAAGGGGCCTAGATAAGACTTTGCAGCGGGCGCTGAATGCTCAGTGAGACCAGTGAGAGGACTCTCACCTTCCTGGAAATAATGCTCCCACTGCCCGGGACTCCAGGTGAGGACAGAATTGTCCCGAGCATCCCCTCAATCCCACCACAAGGCACATCCTGGGAAGCCAGCGGGACCCCTCTGTCTGCTGTGGAGTGGGCAGAAATCAGGCCTCTACACCAGAATCAGAGTCTAAGCAGGTGACTTCTTGCTCATCACTCAGGAAGTGAGAAGGCTCCAAGCATCGCAGGTGGCATCAGTTGAGGGCTCATTTGCGGTGACCTCGGGGTGGGGGTGGTTAAGTCCCCATGTTACAGACAAGGAAGCCAAGGCATCTGGAAGGGAACTGTCCTTTCCTGGGCAGCCCCTCAAGCCGACTCACTTCCCATTTCAGGGCTGTGGAAACCAAGGTGCAGGGTGTGTGCTCCATTGCCCAGGGACGTCGGTTTGGAGAGAAGCACCCAGATCTGGAGAGGCGGTGGGGCCCTGTGAGCTGTGCTGGGCCCTGGTCCTGGGGCTGATTGGCCCAGCTCTCCTCTCCCCAGCCAGGCACCCGTGGGGGGTGCGTGCACAAGTTCGCCCCTGAGCGCCTGTCTCCACCCCTACGTCACCTTTGCTGGTGCATTGCCACGTATCTGTTCAAGCCACATTCACTGAGCGCCAAGCCCCTCTTCCATGCCCGGTGCTGTGCTTGTCCGGGGGACGCACCAGTCAAGCCAGCAGAGTCGGTCCCTCCTGCAGCCCTGGGCGGGCACAGCCACGGGCAAGGGCGGCCCTGCAGACGGGATCAGATCCATGGATGGTGAGGCCAGGCGGCCCAGGCCTGGTGGCAAGCAAGTCCCTCCTGGGCTGGGGCGGAATTGAAGGTGGCAGAAATTCACAAGTTGCTGACCGTCTCATCTCAAACACCTCGAGAGGGGTCCACAGTCAGCACGTCCCTGTCCTTCCGCCCCATGCAATCTCGGTTTCCCAAAGCCTGGTTTCCCATCCTGGCTCAGCTGGAACTGAGGGCTTCTTGCTGCTAAATCCAACGTCCAGCTTCCATCCTCCTTGGCCAGGAGCTGGGAGGCAGGCTAGGTGTCCTCTGAGTGTGAGGACAAGTTCCCGTTCTTCATCACCAGATGTCCCTAAAGCCAGGGCTGGAGTGTGCTGTGTTGCTGACCTCCCGGCATCTCAAACAGCACCTGGCACGTAGTAGGCGCTCAACTAATGCACGTTGGGTGACGGCAGAGCAGAGGCGCATCCTTGACGGGGTTCTCATCTCTGTTCTTCCCGGAGGACAGGCTGCTGCCCACAGAGCTGCCCAGGGGTGCTGTCTGAGCTGGGCTCAGACACAGGCTTTCCCCTGCAACACTGGCCGACACCTCCCCTCTCAGAGCCTCGGTTTCCTTCATTGACAAGCGGCAGAGCTGGTTGAGTGTGGGTGGGTGTGAGGGGTGGTGGGCATGAAAGCAGCAGGGGTCAGTGGTGGTGTCTTCCAAGGCTGCGCTCCCAGCTCCAGCCGCAGCAGCCAGGGGAGCTCAGGGGCCGTGTCTGCCCAACCTCCCCGACACATGAGGGGACACACTGGCCCTGCAGAGCCTGACCTCACCCGTGTCCAGGCAGAGCCCAGTCTCACCCCTGCCCAGGCAAACCGCAGCCTCACCCCTGTCCACAGACCCCAGCCTCACCCCTGTCCAGGCAGACCCCAGCCTCACCCCTGTCCACAGACCCCAGCCTCACCCCTGTCCAGGCAGACCTCAGCCTCACCCCTGTTCACAGACCCCAGCCTCACCCCTGTCCAGGCAGACCTCAGCCTCACCCCTGTTCACAGACCCCAGCCTCACCCCTGTCCAGGCAAACCGTGGCCTCACCCCTGTCCACAGACCCCAGCCTCACCCCTGTGCACAGACCCCAGCCTCACCCCTGTCCAGGCAGACCTCAGCCTCACCCCTGTTCACAGACCCCAGCCTCACCCCTGTCCAGGCAGACCCCAGCCTCACCCCTGTCCACAGACCCCAGCCTCACCCCTGTCCAGGCAGACCCCAGCCTCACCCCTGTCCACAGACCCCAGCCTCACCACTGTCCACAGACCCCAGCCTCACCCCTGTCCAGGCAGACCCCAGCCTCACCCCTGTTCACAGACCCCAGCCTCACCCCTGTCCAGGCAGACCCCAGCCTCACCCCTGTCCACAGACCCCAGCCTCACCCCTGTCCAGGCAGACCCCAGCCTCACCCCTGTCCACAGACCCCAGCCTCACCCCTGTCCAGGCAGACCCCAGCCTCACCCCTGTTCACAGACCCCAGCCTCACCCCTGTCCAGGCAAACCGTGGCCTCACCCCTGTCCACAGACCCCAGCCTCACCCCTGTCCAGGCAGACCTCAGCCTCACCCCTGTTCACAGACCCCAGCCTCACCCCTGTGCACAGACCCCAGCCTCACCCCTGTCCAGGCAGACCTCAGCCTCACCCCTGTTCACAGACCCCAGCCTCACCCCTGTCCAGGCAGACCTCAGCCTCACCCCTGTTCACAGACCCCAGCCTCACCCCTGTCCAGGCAGAGCCTGACCTCATCCCTTTCCACAGACCCCAGCCTCACCCCTGTGCACAGACCCCAGCCTCACCCCTGTCCAGGCAGACCTCAGCCTCACCCCTGTTCACAGACCCCAGCCTCACCCCTGTCCAGGCAGAGCCTGACCTCATCCCTTTCCACAGACCCCAGCCTCACCCCTGCCCAGGCAGACCCCAGCCTCACCCCTGCCCAGGCAGACCCCAGCCTCACCCCTGTCCACAGAACCAGGCCTAACCCCTTTCCACAGACCCCGGCCTCACCCCTGCCCAGGCAGAGCCCGGCCTCACCCCTGCCCAGGCAGAGCCTGACCTCATCCCTTTCCACAGACCCTAGCCTCACCCCTGCCCAGGCAGACCCCAGCCTCACCCCTGTCCACAGAACCCGGCCTAACCCCTTTCCATAGACCCCGGCCTCACCCCTGCCCAGGCAGAGCCCGGCCTCACCCCTGCCCAGGCAGAGCCTGACCTCATCCCTTTCCACAGACCCTAGCCTCACCCCTGCCCAGGCAGACCCCAGCCTCACCCCTGTCCACAGACCCCGGCCTAAACCCTTTCCACAGACCCCAGCCTCACCTCTGCCCAGGCAGAGTTCAGCCTCATCCCTGCCCAGGCAGACCCCAGCCTCACCTCTGCCCAGGCAGACCTCAGCCTCACCCCTGCCCAGGCAGAGCCCAGCCTCACCCCTGTCTACATACCCCAGCCTTACCCTGTCCACAGACCCCGGCCTCACCCTTGCCCAGGCAGACCCCAGCCTCACCCGTGTCCACAGACCCCGGCCTCACCCCTGTCCACAGACCCCAGCCTCACCCCTGCCCAGGCAAAGCCCGGCCTCACCCCTGTCCACAGAACCCGGCCTAACCCCTTTCCACAGACCCCGGCCTCACCCCTGCCCAGGCAGAGCCGGCCTCACCCCTGCCCAGGCAGAGCCTGACCTCATCCCTTTCACAGACCCCAGCCTCACCCCTGCCCAGGCAGACCCCAGCCTCACCCCTGCCCAGGCAGACCCCAGCCTCACCCCTGTCCACAGAACCCGGCCTAACCCCTTTCCACAGACCCCGGCCTCACCCCTGCCCAGGCAGAGCCCGGCCTCACCCCTGCCCAGGCAGAGCCTGACCTCATCCCTTTCCACAGACCCTAGCCTCACCCCTGCCCAGGCAGACCCCAGCCTCACCCCTGTCCACAGAACCCGGCCTAACCCCTTTCCATAGACCCCGGCCTCACCCCTGCCCAGGCAGAGCCGGCCTCACCCCTGCCCAGGCAGAGCCTGACCTCATCCTTTCCACAGACCTAGCCTCACCCCTGCCCAGGCAGACCCCAGCCTCACCCCTGTCCACAGACCCCGGCCTAAACCCTTTCCACAGACCCCAGCCTCACCTCTGCCCAGGCAGAGTTCAGCCTCATCCCTGCCCAGGCAGAGCCCGGCCTCATCTCTGTCCACAGACCCTAGCCTCAGCCCTGCCCAGGCAGAGCCCAGCCTCACCCCTGTCTACATACCCCAGCCTTACCCCTGTCCACAGACCCCGGCCTCACCCTTGCCCAGGCAGACCCCAGCCTCACCCGTGTCCACAGACCCGGGCCTCAGCCCTGTCCACAGACCCCAGCCTCACCCCTGCCCAGGCAAAGCCCGGCCTCACCCCTGTCTGGGCAGAGGCCAGCCTGGGCGGGGTGGGCAGCATTGTCCCAGCTGGGCAGTTTCTTTCCAAAATCAGGCCTGCTCCCCACTGCCTGGAGCTGTGTCCCCATGGCCTCCTGGGAGCTGTGTGCCTGCTGGGGAGGGTGGGGCACATGGAGGGAGATTGGGGCTGGGGTCAGGCCCAATTCTTGGGGGCTTATCTTTGTGGGCCCCTGTGGGACATTCAGGGGCCAGTAGAAGACACAGTCAGGGTCAAGGGTGTGAAGGCCCATTGCCAGCTGGAAGGGAAAACTCGGGGTGTGAACTGATGAACGAGCCAGGCCAGCACTTCCTATTGAAGCCACAGTCAGAGAACCAGTCCCAAGTCATAAAGCCACACCTGCCACAGAGCACACAGCCACTCCAGCCGAGTGGGCAAGGGTGAGGGGCACAGTGCCCGACTATTCTACAGGGAAGGGGGAGGGCAGGGCCTGCCTGCTCCAGAAAGGACAGAGAAGAGGACAGGGTGTCCAAAATCCAGGTGTCCAATCTCCCTGAGCCCCCGCCTCGAGGTGGAAGAGTCATGGCTGCTTGGCAGCTTCTTGGGGCCACTTTGGCAAATGACCATGAACTCTGCTGGCTTCAGTCATCACACACAGGCTCTCCCACGCTGAAGCATTGTGCACGTGCTCTCAGCGCTCTGGAGGCCAGAAGGCTGAAACTGCCGGTTGGCGGGGCTGAGCTCCCTCCAGGGCCTCGAGGGGAGGAGCCTTCCTGCCCCTTCCACCTGCGGCCAGGTGTTCCTGGACCGGCAGCTGCCCGGCTCCACCCCTGCCTCCTCCTCCCACCCTCCTCCCAGGCCTGCCTGTGCCCTCCTGTCAGGACCCTCACTGGGCTGGGGTCTGCCCTACTCTGGGGCCTCATCTTGGCTTGATCACATCTACAATGACCCTATTTCCCAATAAGAGCCCAGCCACGGTTCTGGGGGGGACATGAATTTGGGAAACTCTATTCAAACATCTCGGGCATCGCCACGAAAGGCAGGAAGAGGACATGGTGGCCTACCCAGCCGCAGGGCGGGGTCTCAGGAGCCGTTAGACACGCAGGCCCCGCCCAGCCATGAATCAGTTGGGCTCTCACCGGTACCCACGGTTGAAGGCGCCCAGAGGGGCCTTCACTTCGCTGGCTCCTGGGGACCATCTTCTTCCCCACTGCAGCCTCAGCAGTACAGTCAAACCCTGCGTGCCCCCGCTGTCCTCCACGTCTCTGCTCCTGGGGCAGAGAGGCTGTGAATGACAGAGGCTCTGAGGCCCCTTTGTCCCTCACGGTGCCTTGTTTGGCCCAAGCTGGGGCTGAGCAGAAGGAAGTTGGGCAGGACCAGTGCTGCAGCCTCAGATCCCAGGATGGGTGACAGGCAGGTCACAGCCAGCTCTGCCCTATACCGGCCCGTCTGGGTGTCAGGCCCTAAGCCTTATGACCGTCATGCCATATGACTGAGAAAGGTACCAACAGATAGTAATACTCATGACATGATCACTGGCTCGAGAGGTGCTGTGGCCATGGTGGAGCCGGCCTGGAGCCTCGGTCCTGCCCTTGCCAGCCAGGGGACCTGGGGCAGGTGGCAGATGTTCCTGATTCCAGGTGGCCGGGGGTGAAGGACACAGTAGGCCCAGCACGGCCTGCCTGCTGGAAGGCTCTGTCCCGCCGCCCGGCACCCACTCCCCTGTCCCGGCACTCACGTCATGACGAGAGTCTCGTCCCCTGGCTCACTCAGCAGCCCGTCCACAAACACCGAGGTGCTGGTGAAGTTGTGCGTGCTCCAGGTGAGACCCTCGTCCACACTGAACCTGCGGGAGAAGGGCGTCAGGGTCTCCGGGTGGGCTGGAATGCTCCCTGCGTCTCCTCTGCCCTGCGGGTCCTGGTGGAGGGTGAGGGCTGCAGTAGCTGCCTCGCCCATGCAGGTGGTATCACATCTGCTTACCCACCTCCCGCTGCAAGCCCTCAGACACTCTGCATCCCCTGAATGGCCCCATCCACAGCCTGAGCCTGGCCTGGGGTGCCAGGCCCAAGGCAGGGCCGGTATTGTAGTGCCACCATCCTGCAGAAGAGTAAGCTCTTTTTCAGACTGCAGTGATACTGGCTCCTGGCAGCTGCTCCGGCTGTGCCTTCTGGTCCCAAGTTCACGCCTGCCCTCATTCCCCATGGGGGCCCTCAGCTCCCAGACCCTCTCACCTGGGCACGTGCTGCTGACTTCCGTGTCTGGGTCGCCTGGCCCCAATCCCTGCACGTTACTAATCCCTCACCTCCTCGGGGAAGGCCCTCCTGGCTCCCCAGGCGGGGTGGGGCCTCCCTCTGTGCCATCTCCTGAGGGCAGGACAAAGTCCACCCAGTGACCTCTCAGGAAGGGTTTGTGGGGCGTGCCCCAGCCCCGGTCTTTAGGGTTTAGTGCTGTTGCCCTGTGGTCCTGTGTCCCCTGAGGGGAGGACATTCTGGGGAATAGTCTGAGAGGGTTCCCAGGTGGAAGGAAAGAGCCCTGTCCCCGCTCACAGCCCGCCCGCCCAGCCCCGGGGCTAGCAGATGCCATTACTTGAGGATCTTCAAGGGGATGGAGGTGTCTTTGATGGCCACGATCACCCCGCCATGGTCCAGGTACAGGATGTGGTGCTCTTCCTCGAACACCTGCAGGGGAGAGTGGGGGGTGGAGGGGGCTGAAGGCAGGGCCCTGAGAAGGTCAGAGGTCGTTCTAGGCTGAGTTGCACCTGGGAGGAGGGTGGTCATCGTGCAGACGGGGCGGGGGGGCACTGGCAGAGGCCAGGGCTGGTCTGAGGGTTCCCTGCCTGCCCCGGGCCATCATGTCCTGGGCCATCCGCAAGCTCTCCCAGCCCACGTGGACTCAGCACTCCCTGCACGACTGAATGACGGACAGCAAGTTCTACCCTATTGACTCGAACAAGGAAGCTGCAAAGGAGCATGACCCACGGCCCTCTGGGTAAAACCCGGGAGCACAGCCGCAGCCCTCTCTGTGAAACCGGGAGCACGGCCCGCGGCCTCTCTGTGTGAAACCGGGAGCACAGCCCGCGGCCCTCTCTGTGTGAAACCGGGAGCACGGCCCGCGGCCTCTCTATGTGAAACCGGGAGCACGGCCCGCGGCCTCTCTGTGTGAAACCGGGAGCACAGCCCGCGCCCTCTGTGTGAAACCGGGAGCACAGCCCGCGCCCTCTCTATGTGAAACCGGGAGCACGGCCCGCAGCCCTCTCTGTGTGAAACCGGGAGCACGGCCCGCGGCCCTCTCTGTGTGAAACCGGGAGCACGGCCCGCGGCCTCTCTGTGTGAAACCGGGAGCACAGCCGCGGCCCTCTGTGTGAAACCGGGAGCACAGCCCGGCCTCTCTGTGTGAAACCGGGAGCACAGCCAGCGGCCCTCTCTATGTGAAACCGGGAGCACGGCCGCAGCCCTCTCTGTGTGAAACCGGGAGCACGGCCCGCGGCCTCTCTGTGTGAAACCGGGAGCACGGCCGCGGCCCTCTCTGTGTGAAACCGGGAGCACGGCCCGGCCCTCTCTGTGTGAAACCGGGGCACAGCCCGCGGCCCTCTCTATGTGAAACCGGGAGCACGGCCCGCGGCCTCTCTATGTGAAACCGGGAGCACGGCCCGGCCTCTCTGTGTGAAACCGGGAGCACGGCCGCAGCCCTCTCTGTGTGAAACCGGGAGCACAGCCCGCGGCCTCTCTATGTGAAACCGGGAGCACGGCCCGCGGCCCTCTCTATGTGAAACCGGGAGCACGGCCCAGCCCTCTCTGTGTGAAACCGGGAGCACGGCCCATGACCCTCTCTATGTGAAACCGGAGCACGGCCCGCGGCCCTCTCTGTGTGAAACCGGGAGCACGGCCCGCGGCCTCTCTGTGTGAAACCGGGAGCACGGCCGCGGCCCTCTCTATGTGAAACCGGGAGCACAGCCAGCGGCCCTCTCTGTGTGAAACCGGAGCACAGCCCGCAGCCCTCTCTGTGTGAAACCGGGAGCACGGCCCGCGGCCCTCTCTGTGTGAAACCGGGAGCACAGCCCGGCCCTCTCTGTGTGAAACCCGGGAGCACAGCCCGCGGCCCTCTCTGTGTGAAACCCGGGAGCACGGCCCGCGGCCTCTCTGTGTGAAACCGGGAGCACGGCCCGCGGCCCTCTCTATGTGAAACCGGGAGCACAGCCCGGCCCTCTCTGTGTGAAACCGGGAGCACAGCCCGGCCCTCTCTGTGTGAAACCGGGAGCACAGCCCGCGCCCTCTGTGTGAAACCGGGAGCACGGCCCGCCCTCTCTGTGTGAAACCGGGAGCACAGCCCGCGGCCCTCTGTGTGAAACCGGGAGCACAGCCCGCCCTCTCTATGTGAAACCGGGAGCACGGCCCGCAGCCCTCTCTATGTGAAACCTGGGAGCACGGCCCAGCCCTCTCTGTGTGAAACCGGGAGCACGGCCCGGCCCTCTATGTGAAACCGGGAGCACAGCCGGCCCTCTGTGTGAAACCGGGAGCACAGCCAGCGGCCCTCTCTATGTGAAACCGGGAGCACGGCCCGCAGCCCTCTCTGTGTGAAACCGGGAGCACGGCCCGCGGCCCTCTGTGTGAAACCGGGAGCACGGCCCGCGGCCCTCTCTGTGTGAAACCGGGAGCACGCCCGCGGCCCTCTCTGTGTGAAACCGGGAGCACAGCCCGCAGCCCTCTCTGTGAAACCGGGAGCACGGCCGCGGCCCTCTCTATGTGAAACCCGGGAGCACGGCCCGCGGCCCTCTCTGTGTGAAACCCGGGAGCACGGCCCGCGGCCCTCTCTGTGTGAAACCCGGGAGCACAGCCCGCGGCCCTCTCTGTGTGAAACCCGGGAGCACGGCCCGCGGCCCTCTCTGTGTGAAACCGGGAGCACGGCCCGCCCTCTCTATGTGAAACCGGGAGCACGGCCCGCGGCCCTCTCTATGTGAAACCGGGAGCACGGCCGCGGCCCTCTCTGTGTGAAACCGGGAGCACGGCCCGCGCCCTCTCTGTGTGAAACCGGGAGCACGGCCCGCCCTCTCTATGTGAAACCGGGAGCACAGCCCGGCCCTCTCTGTGTGAAACCGGGAGCACAGCCAGCCCTCTCTGTGTGAAACCGGGAGCACGGCCGCGGCCCTCTCTGTGTGAAACCGGGAGCACAGCCCGCGGCCTCTCTGTGTGAAACCTGGGAGCACAGCCAGCGGCCCTCTGTGTGAAACCGGGAGCACGGCCCAGCCCTCTCTGTGTGAAACCGGGAGCACGCCCGCGGCCCTCTCTATGTGAAACCGGGAGCACAGCCAGCCCTCTCTGTGTGAAACCGGGAGCACGGCCGCGGCCCTCTCTGTGTGAAACCGGGAGCACAGCCCGGCCCTCTCTGTGAAACCGGGAGCACGGCCCATGCCCTCTCTGTGAAACCGGGAGCACAGCCCGGCCCTCTCTGTGTGAAACCGGGAGCACAGCCATGACCCTCTCTATGTGAAACCGGGAGCACGGCCGCAGCCCTCTCTGTGAAACCGGGAGCACGGCCCGCGGCCCTCTCTGTGTGAAACCGGGAGCACAGCCCGCGGCCTCTCTGTGTGAAACCGGGAGCACGCCCGCGGCCCTCTCTATGTGAAACCGGAGCACAGCCCGCGGCCCTCTCTGTGTGAAACCGGGAGCACAGCCCGGCCCTCTCTGTGTGAAACCGGGAGCACAGCCAGCGGCCCTCTCTATGTGAAACCGGAGCACGGCCCGCAGCCCTCTCTGTGTGAAACCGGGAGCACGGCCCGCGGCCCTCTCTGTGAAACCGGGAGCACGGCCGCGGCCCTCTCTGTGTGAAACCGGGAGCACGGCCCGCGGCCCTCTGTGTGAAACCGGGGCACAGCCCGCGGCCCTCTCTATGTGAAACCTGGGAGCACGGCCCGCGGCCCTCTCTATGTGAAACCGGGAGCACGGCCCGGCCTCTCTGTGTGAAACCGGGAGCACAGCCAGCGGCCCTCTCTGTGTGAAACCGGGAGCACAGCCCGCGCCCTCTCTATGTGAAACCGGGAGCACGGCCCGCGGCCCTCTCTATGTGAAACCGGGAGCACGGCCCATGCCCTCTCTGTGTGAAACCGGGAGCACGGCCCAGCCCTCTCTGTGAAACCGGGAGCACGGCCCGCCCTCTCTGTGTGAAACCGGGAGCACGGCCCGCGGCCTCTCTGTGTGAAACCGGGAGCACGCCCGCGGCCCTCTATGTGAAACCGGGAGCACAGCCCGCGGCCCTCTGTGTGAAACCGGGAGCACAGCCCGGCCCTCTCTGTGTGAAACCTGGGAGCACAGCCAGCGGCCCTCTCTGTGTGAAACCGGGAGCACAGCCCGGCCCTCTCTGTGTGAAACCTGGGAGCACAGCCCGCGGCCCTCTGTGTGAAACCGGGAGCACGGCCCGCGGCCCTCTGTGTGAAACCGGGAGCACGGCCCAGCCCTCTCTATGTGAAACCGGAGCACGGCCCGGCCCTCTCTGTGTGAAACCGGGAGCACGGCCCGCCCTCTCTGTGTGAAACCGGGAGCACAGCCCGCGGCCTCTCTGTGTGAAACCGGGAGCACGGCCGCGGCCCTCTCTGTGTGAAACCGGGAGCACAGCCCGCGGCCCTCTCTGTGTGAAACCGGGAGCACAGCCATGACCCTCTCTATGTGAAACCCGGGAGCACGGCCCGCAGCCCTCTCTATGTGAAACCTGGGAGCACGGCCCGCGGCCCTCTCTGTGTGAAATCCATGCACAAACACTGCCAGCAACATGGAGATGAGGAAGAAACAGCAGAACTTAGAAGAACGTTTAGGATATACAGCATCAGTCAAAGCAAACCTCAATTTGACATGAAGACTCAGCTCAAGTGCCATTTCCTCCAGGAAGCCCTCCCTGATGCCAGGCTGGGTTGGGAGCAGCCTCTGGGATCCTAGCCCCTGCTCCAACACTTACTACACTACGTTGTCTCTTTCAGCCAAAGCTCCTAAAGACAGGGCCGCTCTGAGTCTTCTGTATCCCGCAGAGCTCAGCCCAGACCTTGGTGCCCAGGGAGTGTGTGGAATTAATAAGTGAACAGTGAATGAATGACCGACCATCAGATCCCCAAAGGACAAAAGAGTGAGTGGCCTGAACAGGGCTCCCATGGAGGAGACATGGAGGGTGGCCTTGCCTGTCGGCCAAAGGCCCCAGGATGGGGTCCCACTGTACATGTGAGGATGCTGAGGCTCTGAGCTAGAAGGTGGCAGAGCTGGGTGTGGCTTCAAAGTCACACCAGGACACGTGGGGCCTGCCCCAAATCTCCAGTGAACACGCAGGTACAGACAGCCAGCACATGTCTCAGCACTGCCCAGCAAGGGAGCTGCCATCTCCACCACGTTGCCCTCACCCCATACCTCTCCTCCTCGAAAGTGGCCCCCTTTGCCCTCCCACCCTCCTCCCATCCATATCCCAGGCCTGTGGCCCACAGCAGGGCACAAGGAAGCCCAGGAAGGGACAGAGGACAGCCACCCCAGGCACCCCCACTAGGGCCAGCACGCTCATCTGTCTCGGTGCGCTCAGAGTCTTGGGAGCCCTGGGGGACCGTGGACACGTCCACCTGAGCCAGGCTCCTAAGCCTGGGAGGCGCAGCTGTGCAGAGCTGCCAGGGATATGCACGCAGCAATTTTGTGTGTGGGGGGCGGGATAAGTAGGGAGGCTCGGCTGACCCCTTCCAGGCAGGTGTGGAGCCTAATGGGGTCACATGTACACTGTCCCCAGGGGGCTGAGCTGGGGTACCCCAGGCTCTAGGGGGACATTCCAGGGCAGCTGGGGAACAATAATGGGGACTCTAAAAGAGAAGCACCTGCCCCTGTCTTCCCTCTGCCCCTCCCTGTGGAGTCTCCCCTGGAGTTTGAATGCTGGTGTTTCCAGGAGCCAGCAGGAGAGCCCCAGGAAGGACATGGACCGAGGCCCCACACTGCAGGAACATGAACCCCAGCAGACCCAGGTGGGTGCCACAGGCCATGCCCTCAGCCCCGGTGTCCAGCAGGTCCCCTGACCCCCATGCCCCTCAATTCCACCAGAACTTTCCAAAGTTCCGTGACCCTTAGAATCAATCCCAAATCCTACCATGGCCTCAGGTCCCCACAGGAGGGACTCCTGCTCACCTCGTTCCTTTCCCCAAACACACCCAGGCCCTCAGCACATGCTGCTCCCACCCTGCAAAGCCCCTCCCCAGGCATTTCTCCTGGTTATCAGAGTCGGCTGGCATTGCCCACAGCTCTTAGAAATTCTCCAGGAAGCACGTTTGCCTTGAATAAAGAGGAGAGGCTCCTTATGAAAAATGATGGGGGTGGGCAGTTGTGTCCCAAAACCTTCCTCCCTCTTCCTGTCTCCCCGCTCCCTCTTCCTCCCTCCCTCCTGTCTTTTTTCTCTCTCCCTTCCCCCTTCCCTCTGTTTTCCCCTCTCCCTCCTTCCCTCCCTTCCTCCTTCCTGTTTAGAGTGGGGGTCTGTCAGGTGAGGCAAAATGACACAGGGGGTGGGACCACCAGGACCAAACAGGACTGAGCCCCTCCCTGGTGGGGGTGCTGCTGCCCATCTGGGACTTGCTGGATCCAGGCAGCCACCTTGTGCCCATGAGGCGAGCTGCACACAGGATCTTACTGAAGAGCAGCCAGGCTCTCAGATTATTCTTCATTTTCCAGAGATACTGGGGCTCAGAGACACAGTGACTTGCCTGAGGCCACATAGCTGGTGACTGTCAGACACCAACCCCTGCCCCTTCCATGGGGACTGTGTCTGTGGGCGTCTTGCCCCCACACAAGCGGGGACACACTCTCATGGGTGATAGGGTCACAGGCTGGATTGGGGACTAAGAGTTAACCTGGGGGCTCCCCAGATATCTCCCAAAACTCTGTGCTCCTGCCTGGGTTCACAGCCCTGTCTGCCCGGGGGCAGAGTAGGGGCAGGGGAGTTGCCACGCCCGGGTCCTCTGTCCTGATGCTAGCTCAGGAAAATGTTTAGATAAGCACACCACCTACAGCTACATTCATAGAACCTGTTTCCTGGACAAGCAAGCTAATGGCCTGTAGGCTTTAGGGTGTCACAGGCACAGATTCTGGGGGACTATGAGGCAGAACTTTGCACAGTTCTCCTCCCCGTCCATCTACCCATCCCACAGACCCAGTGGTCCGGGGACTCTGTTGGGGGTGCTGGCATAGATGAAGGCCTGGCCTCTAGGAATTCACAGCCTAGGGAGAGACCCCCACGGAGACAGACCCTCCCTGCACAGTGACAGTGACTTGCCCACTGGGTACCAGCAGCTAGAGAGGGACCCTGTCATCTTCACCCCCCAAGCTCAGTGTTCATCCCGGGCCCTGCCACAGGACGAGGGGCTCAGCCAATGTTTTGGGGACAAATGACATCTTGTTTTAAGGAAAGTCCAGACTCGAGTCAGCGGGCAGCCCAGGGAAGGGTTCACAGGGCAGGTGGAGCTTGGGGAAACCTTCGGAGGGGCAAGGGCATCACAGACAGTTAACAAAGGCAAAGGCCTGGAGGGCAGGAGGCAGCTGTGTCCAGGGGGCCGGACGCACGTGCTGGAGCCCTGGAGGCACACGGAGAGGCCCTGGGACAGACGGGCAGCTTGGAGGCCGGTGTGACACCCAAGCTGGATCAGGGAGTGACAAAAGCACATTCCCTTTCAGAAGATTCCTCAGGCACTGGGGAAGATGGACCAGAGGGGCAGGGGCTCGTTAGAGGCTCCCAAACTGATTTAGGAGAAAAATGAATTCCCAAGTAAAGGGCTCCTCTCCAGGAAAGAGTGAACTCTCTGTCTTGGGGAACATTCCAGGAGAAGCAAGGCTCCCTCGCATGAGGGGTCTCAGGAATCATCCGAGGAGAAGCAAGTCTCCTTCGTGGGGACAGCAGTGGAAACTCTGTGTGGCCAGGAGGATGGTGGAGATCACGCTGGGTGCTGTGAGGCTGGAGGAGAGGGGCTTCTTGGCGAAGCTCATCTGCCACGCCTGAGCACCATTCCCCGCCCTTTTAGGGTGTGGTTGCAGTCTCCTTCACTGACTCCACCAGGGGCCTAATCGGCTGCTCTGAGGGTCTCCTGTGGGAGACGGGGCTGCTGAACTGCAGGGTGTGGTGCAGTGAGGGGACAGTGGGCTTCCCAGAGCCTGACAGTCCTGGAGTGCAATTTCCCTTTGGTACCGAGTGCGCATCAGGGCTCTGCACTGGGACCCCTGGACACCTGTCCCAGCCAGCCTCCTCCCCAGGCGCAAGCAGGGGCGCACTGCTGTGACCACCCACCGGGAGATGAACAGGTGCCTTCCGGCCATCCCGGGAATGACATCTGGTCTCAGTAGCTTGGGGCTCTGGGTAAAGGTGGCTCCAGGGTCCTCCAACCACCCCAGCAGGGCTGCAAGGTCTTCAGACATCCATTGCTATGGTTTCCAGTGCCTTGACCAAGCAGCAGGGCTGGGTGGGGAGAGCAGAGTCCCTGTCCCTCCTTCATCCTTTTCCTGCCTCTCCCACACTGAGCTTCAGCCAGGGGCTCCGTAATGTTTTCTGGCTTTAAACAGATCATCCTCCGGAGCTCATGTTTTTGAAAGGTTATGTCGATTACACCAGACGCACGCTGGCGTTCCGCGTTCGTATTCTGAGCTCTCTCTCAGACGCATCTCCCATGCATCCCTGACAACCTGGCTGCCAGAGGAACCGTGGAGACTGCCCAGGCTCACTGCCCCGCCCTCTGTGCCTCTGTCCCACTCTGCCCCTGCCTGGGTATCCTTCCTCTCCAGCCCATCCCAAGAAACTAAAAAAAAAAAAAAAACCCACAGGAGCATCTCTCCCTCCCTTGTTGCACACAGGCCCTCTCCCTTTGGGTGCCTGTCCCGCCAGGTGATTCCCTCTCCTGCCCCACACCCCACCATCCTTCGGGAAGGGAAGGAGCACCCAGCCCTGCTGTGACCAGGCCTCAGCTCAGCACTTTCCCAGATGCTCTCCCTTTTCATTCCCACATTCCCAAGTTTGAAATTGAAGCAAATTGCTCGAACAAAGAGACTGCTACGACTGTCTTGTACTCAGTTTCTATAAAATTAGAAAACGTTCTATTTCACCCTGTCTATTGAGCCTAATACGGGGAAACTTCTCTAATAAATGGGCATATGTGACCTTTAAGAAACTTCGGGCATGTTTCACTAGTTTCAGTGAAATAGAAATATTAAAATACAATAAATTACTGTTGCCCTTTTGAAAATTCCATGTTTCTTGCATATTTTTTAAAAACGTCAAGGCCTTCCACCCAGGCTGCCAGTGAAGGTGGCGCGCTGGGGTGGTCACATGTGCCCAGAGCACTGCTGTTTGGGAGGGGGCTCTGGCTGCGGTACTCAGGCGTGTAAAACACTGACCTAAGACAGAATGTCTTGTCTGGAAGGAGAGTTGCACGTAGTTTGATTCGTTTCCTCAGTATAGAAGTCAGACACTGCCACTGACGTTGGCAGGCCAACTTCAGCCAGAAAGACCATGTCCCCCCCGACTGGAAAGGAATGGTCGGTGCGCAGTGAGGAGGGGCCCCCTCCTGGAGTGGGGAGCTTGGGCTTGGATCCTGGAGCCACCGGGACCTCACAGGACACGCGGCACCAACCGGCCTCCCTCAGCTTCTCTATGTCCACGCTCTGAGGACCACCAGCACCTTCCCCTCTGGTCCGCAAATCTGAGATTTGAGTGGGGCTGCACAGAGCGCAGAGGGGCCCTGCCCAGGCCGTTCTGCGCTGCTGGAGTGGCCGCTTCCTGCCTAAGTGTGCCCCTCCTTTCCTCTCTTCCTTCTCTTCTTGGAAGTGCCACCTCAAGTCATTACCCTGGGACAGCCCCCAGATATCCCGACCCAGACTCACGACCCCCACAACCTGCTCCTCCCCCATATCCTCTTCTACTGCTGTGTCCACAGTCCCTGCCAGGAACCTGGAATCCCCCATACCCCTCTCCTGTCCTCTCTCTGGGCTCCTGAAAGAGTCCCAGTCAAGCCTCAGAAGCACCACATGGCCTCCTGGCCGGGACCTCCTCCCCTTTCTGTTCCCTGGCATTTATCCCCATTTCTTAGACGTTCGCAGTGACAAGTCTGACTGTGGAGATGTTTCTCGCGTCTGTCAGTCCCCATCAGTGGCCATGGAAAGACCGGCTGGGTGGTCCGAGCCGTCTGCCTGGACTTGCTTTTCAAATGCAGCAGACGCACATCTGCTACAGTGAGCCCTGGCCCAGCCACGAGGGCTGGTTGCAAGACGGGAGACGTGGCTCAGAGCTTCTCCCTCAGGGCCTCTGGAATGGACGGGATGACAGAACAGAAGTGTGTCCTGAGGGTCACGGCTGAACGGGGCGGTGGGTGCCAGGCACCTCCCGGCCAGCTTACCTGCCGCCAGGTATGCCCGCAGTCTGATGTGATGTACATTTCTTCTTTATACTCCACCAGCTGCGAGCCCAGGTTACCTGATCCAAAAGAACAGGGCAGCACTGACCCTAGGATCATCCAGCTTTCCCTCTTTAACAAGTCTGAGCCCTGAAATATCCCCAAGCCATGGTGGCCTGTGTGGCTCCATCTCCCCCACAGCCCTGCTGTGCTGGGGTCTCCATTTTCCCCACAGCCCTGCTGTGCTGGGCCCTGGGTCCAGGTCTTTGCAGGGGAAGATCGGCCCTGCCCAAAGACAGCCAAATTCAGGTGACTCCAGCAGAAGCCCTGGGCAGGCAGAGTTCGGTGCCTCAGAGAACTCACAGGTGTGGGCCACGAATAGGAAGCATGCAGTGTGGCCAGGGAGGGGTTGGAGAGCATGTGGGCCGGGTGGGCCAATGTGGGCTCACGGGTGGCCCCTGTGGGGCTTGAAAGCAGGGCAGGACATGGCTGAGTTTGCATGTGGAGACAGCTCCTGGGGACCGGGTGCAGGGAAGCCAGAGGCAGGTGCAGGAGAGAAGGCAGGAGGGCACACAGCAGGGCCTCACTATCTGCTGGCCGGATATTTGGGGGGATGGTGAGGTGGGCACCAAATCGACTGTGGGGGGCAGAATGTGGTTCGAATTTACTGGAGCCCCAGCACCGGGCTGATTGGGTCCATCACCAGTCTTGATGTCCACTCGGAGGCTCTCAGACTTAATGCTGTGGGTGGTGTCAGAATAGGAAGAACTCACGCCCAGCATCCAAGCCAACCTCCTGTAGGCTTGGATGAGGAGGCTGAACCTGCATAAGGCTCCTATAGAAAGAACAATGGCCACGCATGACAGCAGGAGCACCAGGACAATCCTCACAGCCTCTGGTGCTGCGCCCGGCCTGCCCTAAACAGCATCCTGAAACAGCTTGAACAAAGGGATTTCTGATGAGACAGATTTGGGGCTTCCACTGCACCCATGACTGGCAGAGACAGGGGTCCAAATCTCCAGGACAATGGGGACCCTGATAATGGCACTGAAGCTGTTCTGGGGCCCCAGAGGCCCCGCCCTGGGTGACTTGTATGTCACTTGCCCTTGAAAGTTTTATTTAGGTGGCACTTTCAGAAGTACTTTATCCAGGGTCAAGTTTAGAAGCCTGGAAAATTGCAAAGTGGGTGGAATGTCTTCAAATAGATAAATTAAAAGTGAGTTCTAAGAGTGGCCGAGCATTTGTGTGCCTGTCTTCCTTTTTGAAGTTCACTTACCTACCTACTTGTAAATCTACCCATCTACCTACAAACCCACCAACCTATCCATCCATCTATCCATCCACCCACTCACCCACCCACCTATCCATCCATCTATCCCTCTATTCATCTATTCATCCACCCACTCATCCACACATGCATGCATGCATCCATCCATCCACCCACTCACCCACCCACCTATCCATCCATCTATCCATCCATTCATCCATCCATCCACCCACTCACCCACCCACCTATCCACCCACCTATCCATCCATTCATCCATCTATCCACCCACTCAGCCACCCACCTATCCATCCATCTATCCATCCACCCACTCACTCACCCACCTATCCATCCATCTATCCATCCACCCACTCACCCACCCACCTATCCATCCATCTATCCATCCATTCATCCATCCATCCACCCACTCACCCACCCACCTATCCATCCATCTATCCATCCACCCACTCACCCACCCACCTATCCATCCATCTATCCATCCATTCATCCATCCATCCACCCACTCACCCACCCACCTATCCATCCATCTATCCATCCATTCATCCATCCATCCACCCACTCACCCACCCACCTATCCATCCATCCATCCACCCACTCACCCACCCACCTATCCATCCATCTATCCATCCATTCATCCATCCATCCACCCACTCACCCACCCACCTATCAATCCATCTATCCATCCATCCACCCACTCACCCACCCACCTATCCACCCACCTATCCATCCATCTATCCATCTATCCATCCATCCATCCACCCATCCATCCACCCACCATCCATCCATCTATCCATCCACCCACTCACCCACCCACCTATCCATCCATTCATCCATCCATCCACCCACCACCCACCCACCTATCAATCCATCTATCCATCCATCCACCCACTCACCCACCCACCTATCCAACCATTCATCCATCTATCCATCCATTCATCCATCCATCCGCTCACCCACCCATCTACCCATGCATCCATCCATCTACCCTCCCACCCACCTATCCATCCATCCACCCATCCATCGAACCATCCACCCGTCCACTCATCCATCCATCTATCCATCCTCCCATCCATCTTTTATTAATCTATTACCCATCCAACCAGTCATTCCTCTATCTACTTACTACCTCTTTCTCAGCTCCACCACTCCCTCCTTCCTGCATATATTCAATGGCATTTGCTGAGTGTCTACTCTCTGCTCAGCCCTGTACTGAGCTCGGGGGAGCCTGACATGAATGAGCCATGGCCCCTGCTCCCTGAGGGCTCTGAATCTAGCAGAAGAGCATGGCCGTGCAGGTGCATACAGAGCCAGGGCAGTGGACCCATGAGGAGAGCCTTAAGGAGAGACTCAAGCAGGAAAGAGTTGACCAGGGCTGGCTCAGGGAAAGGCAACAGGGTGTCCAAAGAAGAGGGAGCAGCCTAGGCAGGTGCAAGATAGATGGGCAGGTGGGGCAGAGGGGCAGGTGTGGAATCTGCATACCGTTGGACCTGTCCCTTCTCCGGCGTGGTGTGGTGCCTGGCAAACAAAAGGTGCTAAGCAATGGCTGATGAATAAATGAAGTGAGTGAGGAGAATGAATGAACAGAATGAGCAGCAGGGAGGAAATAGGGGCGCCTTTTATCTTTCTGCTATCCCAGACGCCAGCCGCCGCTCCGGGACACACACATCACACGTGGAGCCGGGCAGTGAGTGTCACAGTGTCAGCACACTGAGCGGGCCAATTTGCAGTTTGTAATTTCAATCGTGCACACGTCTGTCTTTTAAGGAACTCTATCTGTTTTCCTTGCTCTGTCTACCAAAGCTGTCAGGCTGCCAGTCACCTACCAGTCTCGGGGGAAGGAAGGAGGGACTCACGGAACACACCGCAGGCTGTCAGAGTGGAAGGGCCTGCAGGGAGCTGAGGCTGACACCCTCATTTTACGGATGGCAAACTGAGGCCCCGGGTTGGGGGAGGTGACAAGGGGAGAAGCTTCCCTGCTGCATCCCTGCCCGGTGTTCTGGTGTCTCCTTGGGCCTCCTTCCTCCAGGCCCAGGACCCCTGCCCTTCCTTGGTGCCAGCAGAGTCTGGTAGGAGTCAGTTCTCACTGAATGAAGGTGTGCCTCCTCTCCATCCTTCCTCTGGCCCTGCAGCCAGGAAACAGAGCAAAGCAACACGCCAACATCTACCCCACCCACACTTCACCAAGGAGGACTGTGGGGCAGATACTGATGGCTCCAAGAGCAGAGGGAACACCAGTGATCACCAAGACACAGCCAGGGCTGAGGGAGCACCGGTGATCACCAAGACACAGCCAGGGCTGAGGGAGCACCGGTGATCACCAAGACACAGGCAGGGCTGAGGGAGCACCGGTGATCACCAAGACACAGGCAGGGCTGAGGGAGCACCGGTGATCACCGAGACGCAGCCAGGGCTGAGGGAGCACCGGTGATCACCGAGACGCAGCCAGGGCTGAGGGAGCACCGGTGATCACCGAGACGCAGCCAGGGCTGAGGGAGCACCGGTGATCACCGAGACGCAGCCAGGGCTGAGGGAGCACCGGTGATCACCGAGACGCAGCCAGGGCTGAGGAGCACGGTGATCACCGAGACGCAGCCAGGGCTGAGGGAGCACCGGTGATCACCGAGACGCAGCCAGGGCTGAGGGAGCACCGGTGATCACCGAGACGCAGCCAGGGCCCCGTGAGTGGCTGCTCCATGGTTCTCCAGGTGCTGCCTGTGATCAGAGGGGCCCAGTGAGCATCCACAGGGCTGAGGGGGCTTAGGTCAGCTCCCAACCTCACCCAGGCCCCTCAGCCAGGCCAAGGGCTTCTTGCCCACACATCTAGACATGTCCTGACACTGATGAGCCCCTGACTGGCCAAGTCACCAAAAAAAGGACTGTGCTAGGGAGGGCTGGGGCTGTATATGGCTCGGAGACTCAGTTCCCTGAGCCAAGCCAGCACAAGGCAGGCTGTAGTTCTCCCAGCTCAAGAATGGCCCCTCAAGGTTTCCTTGGCTAAATACTACCATCACTTCTGCTGGGGCTAGGGACAGAGAAGTGTTTGCCAGCCTCTGCTCTGTGTCGGGTCCCAAGGACTCATGTCTGGACAATCAGCTGGGACACAGACCAGTGACCAGGAGGGGGAAAAGGGCAGTGCAGGGGGTGGGCTCCGTCACCACCTGGGGCAACCACAGCATCTGAGGAGCAGGTGGGGGCTGGTACCCACTTGGCACTCTGGCTTTTTAGGGGAGGCACATGAGCCAGAACAGGAACCCAGCCAGAATAGGGGCTGCTGTGGGCGTGGAGAGCAGCCTTGGTAAGGGATCAGTGGGAAGCAGCTGGCCACCGGCTGTAGAGGGCCCGGGAACACTGGCACGCTGAGAGCCCTGAAGGGATGGGAAGCAGGAAGCGTTGACCTCACAGGGTTTAACTCAGCATGAGGATTCCCAGCCTAGTTTATTGGAAGGATGAAGATGAGGTCTCCTTCAGAGCCATTCACTCCAGCACAGGTGCACTCGGAGGGGAGCCAGCCCTTCAGTCCTGCGACACACCCGGTTGGGAAGAAACCCTCACCAGCACCCTTAGCCATGTCTGGGTTGATTTCTGGGCTCAACGTGGCTGGTTCTCTACCGGGGGGTTAGAAGCCAAGTTTCTATCATTTCTTCTCAAATCCATCCCCTTCTATTAATAGTTGGAGCCACAGCTCCCCTTTCTGGGTCCTTCTGCAGTCTGGCCTCTGGCTGGACCTGAGGACAGGCCCCGGAGACTGGAATGCATCTACTCCAGCTCGAGACCCCAGCGCTGCACTCCCTGACCTCCACCCTGCACATGCGGTGCCCTCCCTGTGGGTTGGCTTGGCAGATGCCCATTTGCCCAGCAGGCCCGCCCAAACCTCAGGGCAGAATCGAGTGCCTATACCCTATGTCCCTCTGGACCATCTTGTAGGAACTTGGCGTCAGGATGCGTCTGGCCCTGTGGTCATCGTCCCTTTGCCCCTCTGTGTACCTGAGAGGCTG
Organism: Saguinus midas; assembly: GCA_021498475.1. Taxonomy (NCBI): domain Eukaryota; kingdom Metazoa; phylum Chordata; class Mammalia; order Primates; family Cebidae; genus Saguinus; species Saguinus midas. The sequence goes on along the minus strand of CM038393.1, from coordinate 130,817,863 downwards.
AGTCTCATCTCCTTCATTTCTAGCACCCAGTGCCATGCCTGGTATGGGGGCGGGGTGTCCAGCGTCCCCTCAGATGAGAGGACAGCCTGGCAGAGCACACCTGCCTCGGAGGGTTCCTGCCTTACCCCGTCTCATCCTGATGGTGGAGGTTTTGTTCTCTCATTTTGCAGATGAGGAAACTGAGGCTCAGAGAAGTGCAGTGAAATCCCAAAGTCCTACAGCTGGGAGGCGTGAAGCCTGGGGTTTATCCCTCTCATCTGCCAGCCTCTGGGTGGAATTCAGGAATGAATGATGGGGCAGGCAGGGGAGTGACCCCGTGGAAACAGGTAGCCATCACCTCAAGCCGCCTTGCCTCCGGTGGTACAACCACATGGCCTCAAGACCTGTGCCAGGGCAGGCGGCCATGTCGGGCCAGCAGGTGTGAAGCCCGCCCACGCGCCTTCTCCTCCTGCTCCCAGCAGGGCCTCAGGACTGGAGAGGGGGATGGAAACAACTGACCAATCAGCCCACCCTGCACAGCTGGCTCCACCTTCCAGGAAGGCCCCGGCCAAGAATGAAGGGAAGCAGAATAAAATAGGAGCGTAGCCTCCTGCCCTTGTAGGGACAGTGGGAGGCAGGCGGGGTGGGGGGAGGCTGTGACTGACACCCCCACAGAGCGAGGGGGCTGCACTCGGTGTGCTGTTTGACTCCTGCACAATTCAGAGATGCGCTGATTGACGTTGACGGACCGGGACGCTCATTCTGGGCTCTCGGGGCCTTTGAGCAGTGGAAACATCGGCAGTGACACCTTTTGTATTTTGGTCAAGAATTTGGGGTTTCAGCCAATCAAGGTGGTACATTTTAAATGCCCCATCACTGAGAAGCCCAGCAAACCAACTCCATAGGACTGGGGGCATCTAACATGGGTGGCAAGCCTGTCTGTGCATGGAAGCCGACAGGCAGTGAGCAGCTTCACACGGATGCCTATGGGTTGCATTTTCATCGATCACTGTGGGAGCAGACAGAGGCTGTCCAGATGGGCTGTCACTGCCTGGGACCCCGGGCATGTAGAGTGCACAGAGGAACCGCAGAAGCTGAAGGCTTTGTTCTCAGTGCCCTCTCTTCCCAGCTGTGTCACTTCCCTGTGGCAAAGCCCCGGCCTCCGGAGACAGGCAAAGTCTCCACCATCAGATCCAGCCCTGCGTGTAGGCTTCACCTCCAGCCTCTACCTGCACTCCGGTCTGGTTCTTTGGGGTCCCCATGCTCCCTCTTCTACCCAGAAGGCCATTCCTGCCATCACAACATGGCCACTCATTCGCTTGTCCCTTCACTCCCTCATTCACAAACAGCCTTGGAGGGCCCACCCTGGGCCAGGCCCCAGATCAGTGCTGGGATATGGTGAAGGGTCAGATGTGGTGTCCAGCTCAGAGTCTGGGGTCCACATCCATATGGTCCTTGGCCATTGGCCACAAGGCCACCCCCTCTGTGTGAGAGATGGTGCTGGGGAAATGGAGGAATGGGGTCCTGGGTTCAGTAAGTGTGAGCTCTGGGGCTGTGCCTCTGCGTCCAGTGTCTGCAGGAGATGCTGCCTCTCCGACGGTCACAGACCCCATGTGCAAAGTCTTGCCTGGTTCTTCCACACACCAGCCAAGGGACCTCAGACAGGTGGCTCTACTTTCTATTTTGAATGGCTCTTCTAAAGCAATCAACCTCATTTTACGCTATTATTTGATTATTACACCACCATTATTGGAGGTTCTAATTTAGAGGAAGAGACAAACACAAAAATTACAGTTTTGGTTTTTTAAAAAGGGGCTAGTTGTATACTTGTCTTTCTCTCCTACTAAACTAGAACTTTCTTCAGGGGCCAATAAATATCAACTATGTTACAAATCATCCATCCATTGACCCACCCACGCATCTATCCATTTATCTATCCATTCATCATTTACTCATTGTCCATCCATCCATTCATCATCTATCCATCACCCATCATCCATCCATCATCCACCCACACACCCACCCATCACCCATCCAACATCATCCACCTGTCACGCATCATCCATCCATCCATTCATCTATCCGTCCATCCATCCGCCATCTATCCATCATCCATCCAGCCATCATTCATCTACCATCCCCCACACATTCATCTATCCGTCCATCCATCCGCCATCTATCCATCATCCATCCAGCCATCATTCATCTACCATCCCCCACCCATTCATCTATCCGCCCATCCATCCACCATCTATCCATCATCCATCCAGCCATCATTCATCTACCATCCCCCACCCATTCATCTATCCGCCCATCCATCCGCCATCTATCCATCATCCATCCAGCCATCATTCATCTACCATCCCCCACCCATTCATCTATCCGCCCATCCATCCGCCATCTATCCATCATCCATCCAGCCATCATTCATCTACCATCCCCCATCCATTCATCTATCCGTCCATCCATCTGCCATCTATCCATCATCCATCCAGCCATCATTCATCTACCATCCCCCATCCATTCATCTATCCGTCCATCCATCCGCCATCTATCCATCATCCATCCAGCCATCATTCATCTACCATCCCCCACCCATTAGCCATCATTTACAGTTCATCTATCCACCGATCCATTGATCCACTCTTCCATCTAGTCATCTTTCTATTCAGCCAACATATATCACATGCCCACCCTGGGCCATGCATTCACTTCTCAGAATTTGCCATGAGAGCTGAGCTTCCTGCAGATGCAGTGGTACTGAGTATGGCCTCAGGCCTATGACCATCCATTTTTACCCTTGAGACTGGAGGTACTCTTGGACTGTAATGGCACCTGCCAGCCACCTGTGATGGCAGCCACCTACCTGCACCCATGATGAGGCCTGGGGCGGTGTCCTTGGTGTGCACAGTGCCCGATACATAGGGGTTGTCTGCCCAGCGCAGGTGCAGGTGCAGGTGGCAGTCTGGCTGCAAGGAAAAGAAAGGAAACAACTGTCAGCACGTGGGTAGGAGCATCCTTAGGAACACTAAAGCCTGATGGCAAATCTGCCCCTGTGGCTTTTTGGGAGAGAAGGCTGGGCCAGGAGTGCCTTGGAGGAATGGATGGAGGATGGGAAGCAGGTATGAGGCTACCTGTAGGCAAAGGGTGGGAAGGACAAGGCCACTTCAGCAGGTGCTGTGCTAATAGCTTAGGAGGTGGAAGCAGGCACCAGCGAGGCACCTGGGAGGATCTGCTGGTTCCCTGGTCTAGGTTAGGGACCCGGGCAGCATCTGGGTGCAGAGAGATGGATCCCAAGAGGATCCATGGACTCTCTGTTCTAGATTACAAACCCATAATAGCATCTGGGTGTGGTGAGGTACCCATGGCGATCCCTTGGTTCCCTGGTCTAGATTAGGGACCCCTGTAGCATCTGGGTACAGAGAGATACCCCAGGAGGATCCATTGACTCTCTGGTCTAGATTAGAGACTCACCACAGCATCTGGGTGTGGTGAGGCACCCAGGGTGATCCCTTGATTCTCTGGCCTAGATGAGGGACCCCTGCAACCTCTTGATGTGGTGCCTCTGCTCACAGATGCAGCTGCTGGGGCTTCTCCCACTGAGGGCTCTTGGGCATGGGTGCTGGCAGGTGGGCTCCCCAACATGGCTCCCATGTGCAGTGCTGGGCCATGGGATGGGATCCCTGGAGGCTGCACAGCCCAGGCTCGTACTCATTCATTCACCTACCCAGAACCTTTATTGGGAACCTCTTATGTGACCACAGTATCCCTGGCATCAGTGGACAGCTGGGGTCACCCCGTAAGACCCTCCCACTTTGAGATGCAGAGGGGTGGGTTAAGTGTGCAAGAGTTCCAGGGGGCTGGCTCTGGAGACCCCGTTTCTCCTGACCTCCCTCTGGCAGCCTGAAGCTACTGGTTCTCGGAGGTCTGGCAGGCCGAGCCTTCCTTGGTATCATAGGTGCACCAACAGAGACCCCACTGAACCAGCAGATGCCAAAAGGGTTTGAGGAGTAATGACTCTGGGCTCAGCCTTCCTAATTTCCCCAATTCCTGGAGCTCCACAGGGTGAAGTGAGGCAGGGTAGTCCTCAGGCTGGTCACAGAAAGGCCAGGGCTTGACTCCTGGTACCTCCTCTAAATGGCAGTGTGGCCCTAGGAAAAATGCTTTGCCTCTCTGCGCCTTTCTTTTCTCTGTGAGATGGGGCAGTCACCACTGCTTCTCGGGATTATTGGATTAATATGGCACAGCTCTGGGGTCCAGCCCTTCCCCAGGGCAAGGTACCGCCCAACTGTTTACTTATAAGAATGGTAAACATTGTATTTTCCATCTTAAAATTATTTCTTTTTCTGTTAAAAATCTCTAGCTTAGTAATACCCTAGAACTGGGTTCCAGAGATCCAGATTGTCACTTAGGAGGCACGACTAATTTTCTGGGCAGCCTTGGGCCTCAGTTTCCTCATGTGTAAAATGGAGCCAGCGACAGCGAGGCCTGCTGACCCGCTCTGCGGGGGTCGTTCCAGAATCCCACTGTCACTGTGGTGTCATATCATCCACTGAAACCCACGTCGGAGAGGTCCTCTGTCTTCATCTCCCATCTTCATAGCACTTTCTTCGAGCCCAGGAACTGCTTTCGTTTTATGCGGGTGACCCTAAGTTAAAAGTTGAACGGTTCAGGAAATTGGATATTGACTTGGATAAGATGTGACCAGGTGGTGGTGAGACCAGATGGCCTGTATCTGTCTGCTCTGGGGGTTCAGATGGACTGGTTGTACTGCATGCTGTGTGACTCCCCCATGAGCAGTGCCTGGAGCAGGGAATCTATAGAGCCAGCAATAGATGGGTGGTTTCCAGGGGCTGGAGGCTGATGGGGGACAGGGAGGTGACAGCTAAGGCGCTGGGGCTTCTTTTCTGGGTGGCGAAAACGTCCTAAAATGGACGGTGGTGGTTGCTGCACAGCTCTGAGAACATACTAAAAAGCGCTGAGCTGTGCAGGTGAAAGGTGAGCTGCACGGTGCGTGAGTGAGATCTCAACACAGCTGTTAGAAACCAAGAGAAAGAAAAATAGCTTGCAAATTCAGCTGAAAGGCGGCCCCGTGTCCATTGCAGAGGCACATCTGAAGAGGACTGAGGGACTCAGACCTTCCCCAGGAGAACCCGGGAGCCCCGAGCTGAAGCCCACAGGGTCCCAGCTGGCAGGAGCCTGGGCTCTGTGTCACCCCCGGAGTGCCATCGAAGGGTTCCAGAAACACCTGGATTGAACAGTGACAAATGGGCCCACTGAAAACCTGTGGGATGTTAAGACATTGCCCACTGCAATAGAGTCTTCTGACTCCTTACAATGGAAAAGCAGGCCTGTGAGTTAACAGACTTGCTGGCACCTTTCAGTTCTATCCTGTCCCCCAGACGGCTCAGGCAGAAAGACAGAGGTGGCTTGCTGTGGAGGGAGGCTGCTGTGATCTTGGTAGGCAGGGTCCGGCTTCCGTGATGCAGAAGGCAGCTCTAATGAGGGGAAGGCGCTCTGCAGGGTGTGGCATGGGAGTCCTCACAGCAGCGTGTCCGGCAGAGGCTGCCATGGCTCAGCCATGCTTTGCTGTCCTACGTTTCCCGGAAGGCCAGGTGGAGCCTGGAGGGGCCAGAGCTCATGGGCTGGTTTCCGTTGACCTCTCCCATTCCCCCGATGAGTTGGGCACATCTGGTCACTTGCTGTGTGCTCAGTGGGCAGAGCTGAATTAGAGGGTGCTGCTTCACAAACCCCACCCTTCTCCCCATCCCTCACCACTGGTAGCCTCTCCTGGTTGCCTGGCACTCAGGCCAGAGGAGTGGAACCCTCCTCAGGGCTCCCTGTGGGGTGGCCAGTTACGCTCCGCAGGCCCTGGTGACCACAGGCAGCACTGTGGCCCCCTTTGCATTTGCCTCGGGGCCTGCTGGCAGCCAGCTGTCTCCCCGTGCTCCTGGGGTGGCTGCAGGCGCTGTGCTGGTGTCTGACACGTGCACTCCCATGAGAGCCTGGACCACCAGGTGAAAGGAAGGGCAATGCCGGCAGGCCTGGAGGGGCCGCCCACGGGGCGCTCAGACTCCTGGCACAGGTGGCAGGCCTGGAGGGGCCGCCCGCGGGGCGCTCGGACTCCTGGCACAGGTGGCAGGCCTGGAGGGGCCGCCCGCGGGGCGCTCGGACTCCTGGCACAGGTGGCAGGCCTGGAGGGCCGCCACGGGCGCCTGGACTCCTGGCACAGGTGGCAGGCCTGGAGGGCCGCCCACGGGCGCTCGGACTCCTGGCACAGGTGGCAGGCCTGGAGGGGCCGCTGGGCGCCGGACTCCTGGCACAGGTGGCAGGCCTGGAGGGCCGCCACGGGCGCTCGGACTCCTGGCACAGGTGGCAGGCCTGGAGGCCGCCACGGGCGCTCGGACTCCTGGCACAGGTGGCAGGCCTGGAGGGCCGCCACGGGCGCTCGGACTCCTGGCACAGGTGGCAGGCCTGGAGGGGCCGCCCGTGGGGCGCTCGGACTCCTGGCACAGGTGGCAGGCCTGGAGGGGCCCGCCCACGGGGCGCTCGGATGCTTGGCACAGGTGGCAGGCCTGGAGGGGCCACCCATGGGGCGCTCAGATGCCCGGCACAGGTGGCAGGCCAGCGCGCATCAGCAGCCCCAGCACCCGCCACAGCTGCATGTGGTCAGAGACGGGGCTTCCTCCGAGGCCAGACAGGATGAGGACAGGAGACCCCTGGGGGAGGCTGTGGCCGTAGGAGTCAGTGCAGAATGCTCCAGTGTTGACCGAGGTGGGCCTGGGTCCCTGCAAAGCTGGAGGCAGAGGCCAAGCTGGGGGGTCATGCTGCCCCAGGACTCTCTCTTGCCTGCCCGTTCAGCACATAGGGGCCAGAGGGTGCTCTAAAGAAATGTCTAGAAAATCATCAAAGCCTACGAGATGGACCAGGGCTGGGAGCTGCAGCACCAACCATCTGGTGCTTGCCACAGCCTCACACCTCAGAAGAGTGACCATGGGCTGCCCGCTGAATGAGGTGTATGCCAAATTCAAGATGTAAACAGACTCAAAACCATCTTCCAATGAAGCTGGGTCATCCTAAAACAGATCTGATCATGCCACTCCTGTTATTAAATAAAGCCATCCCTTTATTTCCCCACTGCTGGAAGGAGGTATCCCCAGACAGGGAGCCAGGCAGGTGGCCTGGGCAAAGACTCGTGACGCAGAGTTAAGAGCAAAACAGAGGGCTAAAAAATCACACACGTTTGGGATCTCAATGATGACTTCGTGACATGTATGTGAGCAAATAGCTTGCAAAGAACAAAAATACCCAATTATTGTTTTTCTGGATGGAGTGATTCTAGCTGTATCTTATTTCCCTTTTCTGTATCTTCTAAGCATTCTGCAATAATCAGGCATCACTTTTATGAGCAATACGCCCTCAGGTACAGTCTGCCCGTTCATTAAGAGGCTGTGTGGCTGCAGGGGCAGCCCCGTCAGGAGGTCCTGTGAGTGGCCCAGCTTGTCCTGCCCCTGCCCTTTCGTCCTTGGAGATGCCATGGGCACACACACAGGATAGGCTGGACCTTCTGAGCCTGTGCACCACCTAGATCCCTGCTAGCCACACCAGAGCTGGCAAGACTCCCAGCTACTTTGAGAGATCCCTCCTACTCTAGGCAACCAAGGACCCAGGCAGTCTACACTTCAATTCATGCAGAAAGATGCCGCTGGGATAGTGGGAGCAGCTTTGTAGCTCATGATGCCTGAGCTTTGGGCCAACTCCATCACTTACTGACAGTATGATGGTATGCTGGCTTCCGTGGCAGATTAGAATAGGTAGATAGATAGATAGACAGATAGACAGACAGATAGACAGACAGACAGACAGACAGACAGACAGACAGACAGACAGACAGATAGACAGATAGATATATTTTTTAGGATGGAGTCTTGCTCTGTTGGCCAGACTGGAGTGCAGTGGCACGGTCTCAGTTCACTGCAATTTCCACCTCCCATGTTCAAGCAATTCTCCTGTCTCAGCCTCCCAAGTACCTGGGATTATAGTCATGTGCCACCATGCCTGGCTAATTTTTGTATTTTTAGTAGAGATGGGGTTTCTCCATGTTGACGAGGCTAGTCTCAAACTCCAGACCTCAGGTGATCTGCCCACCTTGGTCTCCCAAAGTGCTGGGATTACAGGTGTGAGCCACTGCGCCTGGCCTGTGAGGCTGTGATTCAATGTCTGCTGTGCCCACGTGGGCTCTGTGCACTTGGTTCTGCATTCCTCCATGCCCAGTTGGGTTCCTACATGCCAGCCTGGGGCCCGCATGCTCACGAGTTTGCTCCTATTTCATTATTTTAAGGCCAGGACATAAATCTCACTGAGGTTATCTCCTCACTGAGCTGCATAATCACAGACAAGAATCTATTCTTAGCAAAAACTTGCTTTGACAGATTAATATGGCTCCACTTTGCCAATGATGATACAAAAATTAGCCCTTTCATAGCAATTCTGTTCTGGGAAGCATTTTTACAAAGGGCAGGTAATTAATTCTCCACACAGCTCGACAGGTGTTATCAGCAGGAGGGGGCTTGAATAGAGGTGGGCAGCAGGCCCCTGAGAGGTGAGTGCTCGTGAGTCAGAGCTCAAGCCTCAGCTTAGAGCAAGGGGCCACCCTGGAGGCCACAGAGTCCTGCCCTGGCTCTGGGGTCAGGCTCTCTGGGTGTTCTCCTCTTAGTACCATGGCCCCCATGGGCCAACACTGGGGCTGGTGGGTGTGGGGGAGAGGGGCCTCACCATTCTCTGAGCCCTGCTGTGTGGCAGGTGGAATCCCAAGGAGACAGAGAATGTCTTCTGTTTTGTTGGTTTAGCGTGCTCTGGACCTGCAGAACAGTGTGTGCGGCACATAGCGAGTGCTCATGTAGATTTGCTGAATATAACCCTGTCAAACAGGTACTTTTGTTCCTTCTATTTTACACAAGAGGAAACTGAGGCAGAGTGATGGGTAGGTCAGATGTCCCCAATGTGCAGTCTCCAAGAGGGTTTATGGGCAACAGTGGGAAACAGACAGAGAAGCAATTATGCCCAGTGAAGGCTCCTCAGTGGAGGGAACATTTGGGTAGGGTTTTTAGGTGTCAGTAGGAGTTTGCTGGATGAGGAAAAGGGAAAGGATATTGTAGGCCTTGGGCATAGCGTGGAAAGAGAGTGCTTGGAAGGCAAGGGAAGCTCTCTCTTTGCTGTTTGGAAGGCTCTTCCTTGCTGTTTGCTCTGTGCCAGGCATAGGCTGGTCTCTGCATTCTTTCATCTCATCCTCACCCCAATGCCACAGGGATGTTTATTATCTTCCTCCCTTTTCAACAGAGGCTCAGAGGCACTGGTTAACTTAGCCAAGATCACACAGCCAGTCAGGGAGCTAAGACTGCAGCTCTGTGCAGCTCCAAGACTAGACCCTCCTCCCACCCTGAGTTACTTAACACCCAGGAAGGGTCAGGGATTCTGGTGGTGGTGATCTCTCTGTGGTATGCAAGGACAGAGGCCCCAGGAGAGGCCAGGACTCACAGGGGTGTTGGAAGGGGGGTGGGTCACCCAATCAGACTCTCTTGGCCCACTCAGCCTCTTCTTCTCTTGCATCCACTGGTCCCTTGCAGCTGAGTGCTCATCTGAGCCAGGAGCCCTAGTCCTTACAGCTCTGCCTCTCCTTTCTCACCAGCATGGGCCTGTGCACCACCTGGTTCCCTGCTAGCCACACCAGAGCTGGCAAGAGTCCAAGCTACTTTGAGAGATCCCTCCTACTCTAGGCAACCAAGGACTCAGGCAGTCTACACTTCGATTCATGTAGAAAGGTGCCCCTGGGATAGTGGGAGCAGCTTTGAAGCTCATGATGTCTGATCTGTGGCCCAACCCCATCACTTGCTGATAGTGTGATGGTACACTGCCTTCCGTGGCAGATTAGAAGCAAGTGTCTGCTCTCCAGCCCTCACTCCCATGGGCAGAGTATAATTCCCAGATCTTTGATATTGACCAGAAAGATTTAGTAGATGTACCATAAGTAGGTTTGAAATGTACTTGCCTGTTTCTGTTTCCCCTCTTGAACTTCTGGTATCACCATGAGAATTAAGCTGGTTCCAGGAGAAGGATGCAAGATGGGCAGAGCAGAGACCAGCCTAAATCAGTCAATTCCCTGACATATGAGCAAGCCCAGCCAAGATCAGCAGAGCTGCCCAGCTGAGCCCAGCCAAGATCAGCAGAGCCACCCAGCTGAGCCCAGCCAAGGTCAGCAGAGCCACCCAGCTGAGCCCACCTGTAGATCTGGAGAATAAATGATTGTTGTTTTGGTGTGGTTTATTGCACAGCAATTCTGTGTCAAAAACTAACTGATACACTTCTTTCTCTGACCTCCAATTAACTTTTCTGTAAAATAAGGAGTCTCATTTGATCCTTTCCATCATGCCCATCAGAAATAGGTGGTTCATGTGTTTGAGATGTTCCTTCTCAGACATCACCACCTCTGACCTTCTTGATTACTGAAGTCATATCTTGTGTCCACCCCATGGAAGGTGTGTGATGTGAGCAGAGGTACTTACAGGCTTGCAGTTGGTTGGTTTTCCATTCATGTCCATGCTGGGTGGCCTCAGGTAATCCCAGTCGCGGCCCTTGTTGTAGGTTATAAGTGTCATCACTTTCCCATCAATTTTTTGGTTTGCCAGGAAGACTCCTTTCACCCCTCTGACCTGGGACAAAAATATGAAAATGACTATAACCTTACACTGGAGCACTGTGATAACCAAGTGTCTACCATGATCCAGCACCTTGCTAAGTATTCTGTACATGTGGCCTCATTTCACAGTCACAATGACCAGCAACTGAGGCACATTCTAGAGGTGAGTGAGGTTTAGAGGGGCCAGGGATCCAAGACTCTGGCCCCAGCTTTAGTGGGAAGCTAGTTTCATCTAGCTCTGAAGCTTGAATGGTCTTCATGGTGCTGAGCTGTTCTCCTAGGTCCAGACACCAACCATCAGATGGCAAGTGGGGTTCTGGACACCTGACCTGCCTGTCCCTCAGAGTCACCCGTTCTTGCCTCAGAGGTCCTGATGCAGAGCTCAGATCCCCCCAACACCTCTAGTTTCTATTGGACCACATGTCCTGGACCAATAGAATTGCCTCTGGGGACTCCTCAGCTCAATCCCCATACAAAAATGCCAAGGAATGAAGACAGGAGGGTCCATGCTTCCCCTAGAACACCCAAGACAGGGCTCACTTGCCTTCATTGCTCAGGGCTAAACTATTCCCTTTCTCAAGGTTTCCTAAAAGGCCCATGGCAGTGACCCAAACATATCTAAGAGTGGCTACTAAGTTGACCTACAAGAAACGTGAAATTATTGGCAACTTCACCTAGTTCAACCGAGTGGTTTACCCACAGAGAGGGTCTTCCCGCAAGTTCCTTATTTCATGAAGGGTTTTGACCCATATTTATCAAGACCCACTAGTGTGGTGTGAAGAGGCATGAGAATGCCAACCACTTGTCCAGGCCTCCTGTGTGCCAGGCCAGAAGCTGTTTCTGCACCTGTATATGCAGCCTGCACTATGGGAAACTGAGGCTCAGAGGGGATGCAACCTTCCCAAAGGCCCATAGCCAAAGATCATAGTTAGGATAGTAATGCCATACAGTTATTAAGTGCTTCTATGTTTGAGGCATGAGCTTAGTATGTGTCCTTTCACTGAATTCTCACAACTCCAGCAGGTCCTCACGTGGAGAAGAACAGCAGCCATGATGGTAAAACCAGTGGACTGGGGTCTGAGCTTCCTATGGCTGCTATCACAGACAGTCACAAACCCAGTAGCTTCAGACAGCACACATGCATTCTCCTACAGCTCTGGAGGGCAGAAGCCTGGCGTGTGGCTACAGTCAAGTGTCGGTAGCATCACACTCCTTTATGGAGGCTCCAGGGGAATTTTCTTTCCTTGCCTTTTCCAGCTTCTAGATGCACCGGCATTCCTTGGCTCATGGCCCCTTCCTTCATCTTCAAAGCCAGCAACACTGCATCTCTCTGACTGTGTTTCCACCATCACTTCTTTGACTTACTCTCCTGCTTCCCTCTTCCAATGTTAAGGACCTGTGTGCTGACACTGGGCCCATCCAGATAACCCAGGTCATCTTCCTGTCTGCTGATGAGGAGCCTTAATTCCATCTGCAAATGCACTCCTCCTCTGCCACATAAGGTAACATACATGCAGGTTCTGGGGCTCAGGATGTGGCCATCTTTGAGGGGGGCACTATTCTCTCCAGCACAGTCCCTCCTCTGACCCCCAAGGACACACATCAGTCTTCAAGCAGAACACATTCACCCCATCAAGGTTTCCAAAGTTCTCATCTCATTACAGCATTAATTCAACATCAAAAGTCTCATCTAAATGTCACCAGATCAAAATTTCCAAATTTTATGTAAGTCAACTAAACCAGATGTGGGTGAGCTCTGGGTAAAATCCACCTGTGGAGCTGGGAGACTAGCAAGCAAGTTATCTGTTTCAAAGTGCAAGGTTGGGGGAGGCACAGAGTGGTAGTTACAGATCTTTTGCCTGCCACTGACGGCTGTGGCTGGCTTAGGTTACCCTTGGAGTTGGCTCTCAGAGACTCAGGGCTGCCTTCATTGGATGTGGGAGTTGGGGGGTGGGGCAGGCTCTTTTCCCTGGGACCCACCAGGTCTTATCAACACAAACAGCAGTTTTAGGAGCCAAGTGGCTCACACTGTAAGCATCCTCCCAGCATTTTCAGGGAGTGCCATACACATGGGAAATCCATGCACAGAGCGTTCAGCTGCCTGTTATCTGCGTAGGGTGCTGTGGCCTAGGGGGTAGTTCTCCTCTCTGCAGAGGAAGCTTCAGCGATGGTCCTGCTGGGCTGACAGTCTCAGGGGCTGGGAGGAGCCAGCTCCTTCTTGCCCATTGGCATCACTCCATCGCCTGCTCAATCGACTCGATGGCTACAGATGGGGCCCCTGCCTCAGGGTCCAGCTTCTTTTTGAGATGTGGTACCAAGTGCAGACCCTGCAGAAACCCAGGACTCCATGAAAACACTCAGCAATAAATAACATGGATCCAGATACAGGCCGAGGCCCCCAGGGGTCTGGCTGGCCGAGCATCCGTTTGGAATCTTGTGTGGTTCTGCATAACTGCCCATATCACAGCTGTATTCATTCCTGCATCTGTTAGAAAAAGTCCCACAAGTTGTGTGACTTCAAACAACTTGTGGGACTTTTCAGTCATTCTCTTGGAGGCCAGAGGCCAAAATCAAGGCATGGGCAGGCTGCGCTCCCTCTGCAGGTCCTGGGGAAGGATCCTTTCTGCCCCTTCCAGCTCCACACCTCCAGCCCTCCCTGGACTGTGGCCTCAGTCTCTGCCTCTGTCTCCACGGCGCCTGTCTGTGTGCCTGTGGCTCCTCTCCCGGCTCTGATAAGGACACTTGTGATTGCATTTACAGCCTCTCTGGATAATTCAGGATGATCTCTGCTTCAGTTTGTCACTTCATTATGCTGCAAACATCCCTTTTCAAATAAGGTCACATGGCAGGGCCTGGGCATGAGGATGTGGCCACCATTTTGATGCCAATTTTGGGGCCACCATTCAGCGCACTATGATGCCTGTGGCCAGGACTCCTTGGGCGCAGGGGACAGGGCTATGTCCCCTAAGTCCCCATTCATAACCCAAGCTCCAGCACAAGAAGAATCCAGGAAAGGTTTGCTGTCTCGCCTGGAACCCGGGTTGTGCCCTGCAAGGGGAGAGATCCCCGCAGCCTCCCGAGGCAGTAGCTGGCTGTGTGGCCTGCACCAAACATTTTTTCCTGGATTTGTGCTGGGTGCACAACGACCGTGACGGCAGCAGTACTGGCCATGTGCAGTGAGATTCAGGGGCCAGCCCCCCGTGAATTATCCCTGATCCCAGAAAGGGCAAGTGCGGGGAAAGCAAAGTGAGTGCCCACTGGAACCAGGTGCTGCTCTGCCTGTTTAACTGGAACGGCAGCCGTAAGCCTCACAGCAGCCCTGTGAGGAAGGTACTACCATCCCTGTTGCACATGGGAAAGCAGAGTGGTTAAGAAACCCACCTCCGGCCACACAGCAAATACATACAAGTTCACGGGCCTGCACCCCGGGCAGTCAGGCTCCAGAGCTGTGCTCATAATCACCAGCTGTGCCCCATGTTTGACAGTTTTCGGAGAAGGGACATCCCTTGGGAGGGCACCCAGCTGGTGGATGGTGGGTGCCGCCTTTGGATGGGCCACTGTGAACCTCTTTTGGCTCCTCTCTTCCTGTTGCCTTGAGGCCTCTGTGTGTGCCTCTGAGCTCCTTCCTCACCTGGCTAACTCCTGCTAAGCCTCCTCCAGAAAGCGCTCCCTGACTCCTGCTCCAGGCTGGCCAACTGCCCCTGTGCTGTGTCCCCAAGCTCTGGCACGCTCAGTCAGAACCCTGGCTGGGAGGCGTCTTCCTTCTTCATGAGGGGTGGTGGTGCATGTCTTATCCAGCCTGTGTCCTGAGGGCAGGGCCCAGAGCATGGCATGTGGTGGTGTGGGCATCACAGATGCCTGTGGACAGGACGGCCGTGGAGCCCACCCCACCCTGTTCTTGGCACCTTTCCCATCCCATCATCACCTGCCCACTGCCTTCCAGAGCCAGGTCTGGGCCAGACCGAGTCCCCTCCTAGAGGCTCACAGGGTGGGGCCTTGGGGACACTAGGGGGTGGGGTGGGCGCTGCCTAGCAGGTGGAGGACGGCCACCTCTGTGTCGTCTGCTGGGGATTTAAATCCTGACACTTGGGTTATCATTGCAAACACGTGATTCCATTTGTGACTGTCCTGGGGACTGCAGTTCCACTGCTGCTGGTGAGGGAGAGTGAATGCTGGGCCTGGCACCACCCACCCACAAGCCCGTCAATGCCACTGTCTGCCCAGGTCTACTGGCCACCCACAGGACACTCTTCCAGCGTTCATCATGGGTCGCTTGGGAGTGTCCCACAGGCAAGAGGGTGGCAGGCTCAGAGCAGACAGGCCTGGGCCGGTCCTGGTTTTCCTGCTTACGTCTGGGTCTGCCGGGCAGGTCGTTTGCCTCTCTGAGCCTCACTGTTCTGACCTGTACATGGGCCTAGTGACCCCCCTCACTGGCCATGGCATTTCAGGAACAAAGGAGAGGGCCTGAGCAGCCTGGCTGGGGCAGGGCTGCTAGAGGAATCCAGGTAGAAATGGAGCCATGGTGGCGCGATGCCCCGGGCGTTCTCTGGGGTCAGTGGAGGCTCAGGCGGGAGGCCGAGGGAGGACCCGGGAGGGCAGCGAGGGAGGCTCCCATCAGATTTCAGACGGCAACCCAGGAGAGGGGGCAGTGCTTCGTATGTGGTGAGAGGAGTGGCAGGAGGGAAGGTGGAGGGCTGGGTTCCAGGGAGACAGAGAGAGTAAGAGAGAGAGAGAGAGCGGGAGGGAGGCAGACTTCAGACACACAGAGGGGAGGAAGGAGGAGACGAAGAGGCTGGGGTGGACAGAGAGAGAAACGGGGCACTCATGAGAATCTCACAGAGCCTGAGTGTCCTCAGGGGTGACCCCGGCCCAGGACATGTGATGAGGGCTTGTGAGGGGTTGACAGGGAACACTCCGGCTGGACCCAGGTCAGTCAGATGCTCTTCCCTCAGAGAATTCCATTCTTCTCATGACAAAGACTTGCCCTCAATGATCACTGTATTTTGAATTTCCTCACGAAGGAAATTCTCTTCCTCTGGAAGTACCTACATAACAGCCTCTTGGCCTGCAAAACCTAAAGGATGCGGCTCTTTACAGAAGGTGTGTGCAGACCCGGGACAGCGTTAGAGACAGGCCAGAGGGGAGGGGAAGAAGAGGTGGGGGGAGAGGACGGGAGGGGGCAGGGGCAGACCCACCTCCAGGATGTCGATGAGCACGCTCTCCTCCGCCTGCCTCGAGCTGCGCACGTCCTCCAGCGCCAGCGCGTAGTGCACGCCCCGTGGATCCGACTGGTACAGGTTGTAGGTGTCCACCTGGTACCACTCCTGCACCGCCACGAACACCTGACTCTCGTCCGTGCTGATGATCTGCAGATCCTGCAGGGACGTGCGGGAAGCCCAGGGTCAGAGCCAGGCTGGGGACCGCAAGAGGGAGCGGGAAGCTGGGTGCACAGGCCGTGAGGGTGGGGAAGGGCTCGGGCTCTCTTGGACAAGACTCGTCACCTCCCTGGGCCTCCATTTTCCCATCCCTAAAATGGGGATGGTGTTGGGTTGCCTCCAAGCTGGGTTATGGGAGGGTGGCCTGGGGATACCTCCTCCTCCTGCTGGTCCCACCCACATCAGGCTGTCTGTCCATCCGTCCAACACGGGGAGGAGGAGTTCTTCCTCCATTCACCCCCAGATGGTTAGTGATTCCAGGGGTGAGGGCTGGAGCTCCTCCCCATCTCCTGTCCTCAGAAATAGGTGACGGATGGAGCTCCTCCCCCTCCTCCTGTCCTCAGAAACAGATGACGGCTGGAGCTCCTCCCTCTCCTCCTATCTGCAGAAACAGGTGAGTCTCTGTCCCTCCTTTATTCAACACACATTCGGGAATCACCTACTCCATGCTAGAAACTTTCTGGCCATTGGATGCCTAGAAAGGCCCTGAGCGCAGTGGGGAGCCAGGCGGGGCCCTGTCCTCTGAGGCCTGCAGGGAGGCAACCCTGGGTGCATCCGCTCAAGCTTCGTTGTCCAGGGACGCTATCCCCAGCTGTACATGCACCGGCCTTCCCCCTGGTCCCTCTGTGCCAGTCCCTGCCAGCCCTCAGCCCTGGGGCCACAGTCTGGAGGGGAGGCAGAGAAGGAGCCCCACCAAGACCCCACAAGGTGGTCTCAGAAGGTGAAAGGGTAGCCAGGGCAAAGTCCTCAGCCTCAGTTTCCACGTGGAAGCAGGGGTGTTGGCAGCTCTGGAGTGGACTCAGTGCAGTGGTCTTGGGGTTCAGTGCCAGGTTTTTAAATTCAGAAAGCAGCCAAGACCCAAGTGAATAAAAAGGAAAACCAGGAGTGCCTTCGTTTCTTGCTTTCTTTTCTTGCCCAGCCAGCACCAAATGCTGGGAGGCGTGGGAGCCAAGGGGTCCAGACAGGCCCATTCTGAAGCCATAACCAGCTTCCCTCCCACCTCTGTTCCTTTGCCTTCTGTCACTCTGGAACTTTCTTGCACTCTAAGAACAGTGCCAAGGTTCAGGGGCAAAGGACGGTGGCAGAGGAGGGCCCGGCCAGCCCCACCTCTGGAGCCGCCCCTCCTGACTCCCCGTGGCTGTGGCTGTCCCTTCACATTTTCTCATCTGATGGGAGGGCCCAGGGAAGGATTATTTTTTTCTGTGCAATAACAGATCAAACCCTGATTCTGTGCAGTGGAGCCGTTTTCAGTGGAGAGTGAGGAAGAAGCTGCCCTGGCAGGCATCTCAGGGCCGAGCTGGACTCCTCACTGTGGAGGCCTTGCCCTTTCCCCTCACTGCCCTCCCGTTCCCTGCACTGTGCAGCCCCAGTGGCTCTACAGAAAAGGAGACAGGTGCTGTTTGCAGCTACCAAGCAGCCCACGGGCAGGGAGGACCCCACAGCAGCAGAGCCGCAGTCCTGTGTCTACGGACTGAAAGTCAACACACAGAAATGACTGGAACCAACACACAAAACCGGGAAGGATGATGGGGCAGGGTGCCAGGGCCTCGCCATCCCCACGCGCGAAGTGGGACCATGGGTGATGCGGAGCCCACAGAAGCACGCAAGGTGCCGGGAGGCAGCAGGCTTGTGGCTGGTCTGCCCTCCTCACCTCAGCTCTCCCTTCCTCCCCGCTCGGCACCTTGGGTGAAAATATACTCTGTCATCCAGGCATCAGTCATTCTGCTGTCCGACTAGGGGAAGGCTTGTCCACCAGCCCAGGCCGTGGCAGGGAATTAGACCGTGCAGTCAGGTTGTCAGGTGGCATGTGAGACTTATGCTGGGCTCGGGGGCTGGACTGGGATCATGGGTGCTTTGAGCTCAGGGGCTGGGTGTCAACCACATTGTCAGGATTCAGGATTTACAGTGATCGCAGCAAGCCACATGGTGCCTCCTGTGGCCCTGGGTAAATGCTGACGCATTGTGAGGTTCTGAAACGCATTGGGTAAGTGTTTTCCACAATCTGGGAAACAAAGAAAAATGTACAAAGTGACCGAGGTCAGGAGCGCTGCCCCCTAGAGGGACCTGACGCCAGCGCTCTCAAATGTCTCCGTCTGGGCTTTCTCCTAAGTGTGACGCTGACGTTCTTTCCTGTGTAGTTCATCGATGCCCTTTCACAACACAGGCGGAGCATGTTAAAATGATCTGTGAACACCACGTTAACCACTGCATGATATTCCATTTTGTGGACGGGCCATGTTTCACACATGCTTCCCTGCTGGGAAACCGTCAGTGTTCTCAGTGTCACTGCGACGTGTCACGAACGTTTCCACACACAATCTCTGCCTCTCTGGTTACTTCCTTGCCATCAGCTTCTAAGAAGGCAAACTGCCACATTGTGAGGTTCTGAAAGCCCTTGTTACCTGTTGTTAAACGGCTGTCCTGAACATTTACGTTAGTTCCTTCCCCACCAGCAGGAATAGAGGGCACTGATTTCGTTTTATTTATTTATATTTTATTTTATTTCTAAAGATGGGGTTTCACCATGTTGGTCAGGCTGGTCTTGAACTCCCGACCTCAGGTGATCCGCTCGCCTTGGCCTCCAAATTGCTTGAATTACAGGCGTGAGCCACTGCGCCCAGCCTGATTTCGTTTTATGTATGCCAATATTGAGAATGGTCTTTTAAAAATATCTGCCGAGTAGAGGTTTATAAATAACAGGTAATTTTTGCTTCACATTGCATTTCCTTTTTTATTTTTTTGAGAACAGATAGCAGAGATTTTGAGATTTTAAACGAAGGATGTGAGACACGTCGAAATATACATATAGTATACGTGATTGTACATATGTGTAGGAACTGGAGAAAAATGCAGAAGGAACCCCAAGGTTGCCAATATTTGTTATGAGGTAGAATTAGGTTTGCTTGTAAGTAACAGAAACAGGAAAAAAAAAAAAAACGGATTTAAACAAGTTTCTCCTGTGTGAAAGAAGTCCAGAATAGTCAATCTGGTATTGAGGCTCTACAAAGTCACCAGGGACAGAGGCTCCTTCTGAGTCACCACTTCCTGTGCTGTGATGCAGTCTTTGTCCTCATGGTGTGAGATGAATGCTAGAGCTCCAGCCATCATGTGAATGTGCAAGGCAGCAGGGCAGTGGAAGGGAGGAGGGAAAGAAAGTCTGGCTCTGGAAAGCCTCACAGGACACTTCTGCTAGCATCCCACTGGCTAGACTTTAGAAGCATGACCACACCTAGTTGCAAAGGAAGCTGGGAAATTCGAAGGTAGTAGCCAAAGTCTGGGGTCTGCTGAACTAAGATGAAGGGGCAGATGGAGATGAGGGGCATCCAGGACTTTCAACACCTCCTTGAGGAATGAGGAAGTGAGACTGTCAGGCAAGGGAGGACTGGAGCGGCAAGCAGGTAGAAAGGTATCTACACGTATACATTGTATTGTTTATTATGTTGTATGATAATGGCAAATAGATGTATTCTTCCATTAGTTGTCATGAATGCATTTTAAATAAGTAATTTCTGGAACGTTTAAAAACATTTTTAATAGACATCATAGGGGAAATTTCTCCATAGATGTTTATGTAAAATTCATGAAACAGTCTAATGAACCAACACCTTCATCAAATTCTTTCAGCACTTTGAATATATCAGCTCACTGCCTGCTGAACTCCAAGGTTCCTGATGAGACATCTGCTGATAATCATATTGATTATTGCTTGTATGTAACAAGTCATTTCTCTCTTGCTGCTTTCAAGGTTCTCTCTTAAGAATTTCTGACTTTTGGCCAGGCATGGTGGATCACGCCGGCAATCCCAGCACATTGGGAGGCTAAGGCAGGTGGATCACTTGAGGTCAGGAGTTCTAGACCAGCCTAGCCAACATGGTGAAACACTGTCTCTATTAAAAATAAAAAATTAGCTGGGTGTGGTGGCAGGCACCTGTGATCCCAACTACTCAGGAGGCTGAGGCAGGAGAATCACTTGAACCCAGGAGGTGGAGGTTGCAGTGAGCCGAGATCGCACCACTGAACCCCAGCCTGGGTGACAGAGCGAGACTCCATCTCCATAAAAAAAAAAAAAGTTTCTGTCTTTTGACAATTTGGTTGTGGGTCTTGGTGTGGCTCTCTGTGTTTATCTTTCTTAGAGTTTGCTGAACTTTTTGATATTCATGTCTTTCATCAGTATAAATCAATGGGGGAGTTTAGGGCCATTATTTCCTCAAAAATGGTCTCTCTGCCTTTATCTTTCTTCTGTTCCTTCTGGGACTCCCACAATCATATGTTGGTCTGCTTGGTGATGTCCAAAAGCTGCCATAGACTATGTTCACTTTCAATCTTTATTCTTTCTGTTCCTCAGGCTTGATAATTTTAATCATCTTATCTTTAAGTTCCCAGATTCCTTCTTCTGCCTTTCAAATCTGCTTTCAAATCCCTTTAGTAAATTTTTCTTTTTATTCTTTTTAGCTCCAGAATTTCTTTTGGTTGCTTTTTTGTTTCTATCCTTTATTGCTATTTCCATTTAGCCCATCCATCATTTTCTTGCTTTTCTCTATTTTTCCCTTTAGTTCTTTGAGCCTCTTTAAGACAGTTGTATTAAAGTCTTTGTCTAGTAGATCTGCCTTCTGGTCTTTCTCAGGGAAGGTTTCTGTTAATTTATTTTTGTTCCTTTGAATGCATCATACCTTCCTGTTTCTTTGTATGCTTTGTAACTATTTTATGTCAAAAGCTGGGCAGTTGAGCCTAATGTCCAATTATATTGAACATGAATAATATGGTAACTCTGGAAATTAGCTTGCCCCCTTTTCATAGAGCTTGCCATGTTTTGTTCTTATTTTTGATGGTTGCGGGCTATCTCTTTACCAAGGATCAGCCTTACACGTAAGCTCAATGTCTTCCTAGGCCTTTTTTGAGCCTCTGCTTGTCCCGGGGCATGTGTGATTTTCTAAATTCTCCCATATTTACAGTTGCTTTTGAATGTCTGGCTTCCAAATGGGAAAAGGGAGAAAAATCAAAGAGGAAAAACAGGTTGTGACCCTTTCAATCTCCTGGAAGCTGTTTCAACTCATGGTGGTTGCAACAGTAGCTGCCTGTCTGGGTGTCTGCATGTCTGTCATCAGAAGCAGTCAGTAATCAGAGCACAGATCCTCAGTATTTGGAAGACAAGATCGTTATGGCTCACCTGTGCTCCTCCAGCTCCTTCAAGCTCTGTGCACACTGCTGTAGGGGCACATGCACATTTGCCTACCATGGGGCTGGGGTATGGGAAGCCTCTACCAGACTAAGAGCTGACATTATCCAAACTGACTTTGACATACCATCCATGCCTTGCCCTGGAAACTGCAAGCTCTCAAATAGACTTGGGAATTCCAAAACAGCTGCACCAGATGGGTCGTGCCAGCGTGGTTGCTGTCTAGGTGGGGGAATGGATTCCTGGGGCTTCTGTTCCGCCATCTTACCTGATGTCACCTCCTTCTTTATTCATATGGTTTAGAAGTTTTATTTAACTTTAAATACATTTATGGCAAACACAGGAATATTTCACTTTAAATTTGCATTTACCCATTCTTCTGAATGCTTTTAAATAACTGATAGTTATTTGGATTTTTTTCTCTTTTGTCTGTCTACAGCTTTGGCCTATCATTCACGTCTGTTAGGGAAGCTATGTTTTAAAAACAAAATGAGGACAATAAGTAAGCCAAGGATATTGACGAATATAAAAACGGCCCATGCTGTGT
Organism: Saguinus midas; assembly: GCA_021498475.1. Lineage (NCBI taxonomy): Eukaryota > Metazoa > Chordata > Mammalia > Primates > Cebidae > Saguinus > Saguinus midas. The sequence goes on along the minus strand of CM038393.1, from coordinate 130,796,030 downwards.
AGTTTTCACAGACAGGTGAATTCAAACAGCAGGTTGGTATCATTTAAACCCTTTAACGTAGAAGAAAAATAGAAAAAACATGGCAAAGCTATACTGAAGCGGATCTATTCCAACTTCGCTGGTGACAGGGTGGAACTCTTTTAGGAAGCAACCGAGCTACACGAATATTTATATCTTTTGTTCTGACATTCTTCTTAGACTTCCACTTGAGAAAAGTAAAAAGAAATACCTGCAGGCACACACAGAGTTGTTGCAGCACTGTTTATAATTATTAAAAAAATGGAAGCAACCCCAATGTCCAAGCAGCGAGAGTCTGGCTTAGCTCCACAAGGTGCAGTCTCCTCAGTAGAAAGCCTCCAGTCATTTACAGTGAGTATCGTGTATCATTCAAGAGAGTCTCATGCTCCAGTGTCCTGTGAAAGCAGACTGGAGACCCATGACTGCTTGTAATCCAGCTACGTAAAAGCCTTTTGGCAGATGGCTAAGGAAAGCGGGAAGACCACGAACTTGGGGAAATACCGGATGGACCAGATGAACTGGGTGAAAAGTTTGTGGGTGAGCCTCCCTGCTCCAATGTCGATTATTTTCAAAATGTTAATTAAACAATTAAAAATATAAAAAGAAAAATAGGAGGGGGTTGAGTCTGTGGGAAGAGGAAACAGGCAGGTCACAAATTCACCATAAAACCACAGCATCTGATGAGGAAATTCAATTCACCACTTCTACAATATGTTGATGGGAAACAATGGGCCAGCTGCTGTCCTGACCTGGGTGGAGAGGAAGAGGCAGGCTGGCTGGGCAAAGGGCTCTGGGGACCCCGTTCTCCTGACAGCAGCCCAGTTTGCCCACTTCTCGATGATGAAGTGACCATCATCTCCAGTTGCTGGTCACTGGGTCCTGTGCACGGTCCCTGCAGGTAGGACACTGACAGTCATAGCACATGCCACCTGCCCTGGATGGGTCCCTGGTTCTCCCTTGAAACTGAATGACATGAGGCTGGGTGTGTATCTGTCACTGCTATGAGAGCCTCTTGATTCTTTTCAGTGACCTCCAAATTCCATGGGAATGGGGGAAGAAGACCATCAGTGTGCAATGCCCGCTGTCAAGGGTCAGCAGCGGGACACACGACCTGGCGCTTTCTGCAAATCTCACTGACATCACATCTGCAGGTCCATGTAGCAGAGGTCTGGGAGCCGTCGCTCGAGGTCACAGAGGCTACGACTTACAGCCTAGGCTGCTCTGACTACCCAGGGCCAGAGGGAAGCAGAGAGGGTCCCTGTATGGGCCTAGTTCTGGGCTGCACGCTCTCCTCTCCGCGACACCAGGACAAAGAGCCTAGGACACAGAAACTTCTAATGCTGTAGCCCCCAAAGGCTTAGGGAAGGCTTTGCAGATGCCGAAAAGGTCCCTCACCCTCTAGGAACACCCACTGCCTTTGCCTAAAATGAAACCATTAGCTTTTTATTTACATACTCAGCCAAGCCTGAGTTCAGTCTATTAAACTCGCTCCTTTTTCCCTTTTCTATCTTTTCCTTTTTTTATTTTTTCTTGTTTTTAAAGATAAGTTTTTAAAAGGCCTCCTAGACTTTTCCCATTTCTGGCTCACAAGAGGTCTGAGGGTGCCTAGCGTAGGGGCTCCTGTGCCCAAGCAGTTGACCACAAGCCACGGCCTGGGGGCGGAGCGCCTGGAGCTGCTGGCCCCTCCCACTCCACTCACTCTCTCTACCCCATGGTAGAGCTCCTGCTCTGCCCTCCACACAAGCCACGGCCTGGGGGCGGAGCGCCTGGAGCTGCTGGCCCCTCCCACTCCACTCACTCTCTCTACCCCATGGTAGAGCTCCTGCTCTGCCCTCCACCCAAGCCACTTTCTCCCTTGCTCTTCTCAGAGCTGCCCTGGGGCTTTGAATAAAGATTCCCTCCCACTCCCAGCTCCAGAGGGGCCCCCATAGCTGCCTGGCCTAAATCAGCCACACGTACAAGCATGCGAGCACACACACACATCCACACACGCACAGACACACTCACACACACGCACACATCACTCTCTGTCTCTGCTTCTTGCTCCCTTCTTAGCACAAAGCACAACTTGCAGTGATTTCATGCATGTGTCTGTCTACTGGATCTTCTGCCTGTTGCCTGGCGGCAAAGCCCACAGCAGCAGGAACCTGGAGCTTCTGACTCACAGCTGCAGCATGGCCTCCTAGCACAGGTTCTGGTTTACATCTGGTGCTCAGTAAGTAGGTGTGGAGGAAGGGAAGACTCATCTGTTTCTCAACTACGCATGTGGGACAGAGATCTTTAGAAGGCATCACCCCAATGCCCTCAGGAGGGAGGTGTGGCATGAGGCTGGGTGGACTCGCCTGCACCTGGGTTTGAGATCTTTGTTTCTAGCTAGCTGTGTGATCTCAGACAGGTTACTGCCTCTCTGAACTTCCATCACCTCCTCTGTATTAACAGGGTGGAGAGAGGTCCTGAGGCAGGGGCAGAGCTGGGCAGTCCCCAGCTCCCCGGGCTCGCCTGCTCTGACTTCCGAGGCAAGGGAAAGGCAATAGCATTCACGGAGCACCTACTATATGCCAGGCAGCACACTAGGTGGCTGGCATGCTGAGGTGAGTACAGCAGAGGTCATCCCCACCCCAGCAATGCCAGAGGAGAACAGGAGGGGGACACTGGAGGGAGCGGTCCCTGGCACTCCGAGCACCAGCAAGGAGAAGGGTGGGATGGAACCAGAAAACAGAGGCCCGGGCCCACCTGGGGGGCCATTAGCAAGGGATGTTTCTCCTGAAATACTACATGTGCAAGAGTTCTGGGCAAAGATGAACCAGGAAGAGGGAAGAGCTTGGCAGAGGCCTAGGATGAGGCTGGGCACAGCTGAGGCTGGAAGGGCTGGGTGGGCTGGAATGGAGGGTGTGAGGGGCCAGTGGCTGGAGGAAGCGTGGCCACACTGTTCCTGTCCATCCTGACCTGGGACCACCAGGCACCTGTGTGGGAGTCCTTTGCCCCATGAGTCAGGATAGGCTTAGGGTCTGGCCTCAGGGCCAGGCGGCGGGCAGCGTTGGGGGCACCTTACCTTTGGCAACGCGTACTTCGGCAACTTCATCAGGACAAATTCGTTGCGACGGTAAGAAACATAGTATTTCGTCCGGTTTGCTGATGTTGCCTAACCAGGGGAAGAAACAGTTTTCAGAGGCTTGATTCCATCTGCAGCCAGATTCTAATGAATGGAAAACTACATATTACATTTGGCAAGTGAAAATGCCCTTTGACTTTGCTTGTACCTGTTCTGCTTAAAATGAGCAGACTCCTATTCATCCTTCAAAGCCCCACATTAGCATCCCTCCTCTGGGAAGTTGTCCTCTGCTTCCTTCAGTCAGAACTAACCTCTTTCCCCATGTACTCTCAGCACCTTGTTTCTCTGCATCCAACTTATGGAACGAGGCGGAGAAAGTTCCGACGGAGAAGAAGACAGCCCAAAGATGAGCTTGTCAAGAAAGATCACCACTGACCCTCAAGGCATGACAAAGCCGGCGCCATCCCAAGTGCTTTTCCCGGGCAGCTCATTTGATCCCATAACCATCAACCCCATGAGCTGTGGCCATGGGTGTCTGTTCCCAGAGACGGAAAGGCGCATAGGGACAGGACTGTTATCAGGTGTCCGATCACAGAGGCCATGGATCCTCGCTGCCACGGGACAGGTGGTGCAGCCCCCTGAGCCACCAGCCCCACTACCTTGGTGGTGAGGTGGGGCTGGAAGAGCTGAGGTTTCTCCCGTCCCAGCACAGGCTCTCAGATCCTCTGAGGCCCAGAGTGGAAGGAGGGAGAAAGGGAGAGAGCAGGGGAGGCCTGGGCTGGGGGAGAGAGCAGGGGAGGCCTGGGTTGGGGTAGAGAGCGCTTTCCTCTGCAGTTGTTGAGAAAGATGGAAACCAGGACAGAAACTGGATGGAGCCGGTGGCCCCGGCCTTCTCTCACCCCTCGCAATCGCCGAGCACCAACACCAGACAAGCTCACTCTGTGACCTTGCGCAGAATGAGACCACCTCCCAATTGGGTCTGAACACAGACCAGATGTGAATGTCGTCCAAATCCCCAGGATGCACAGACACCCCACCTTGGCTGAGATAAGCGAGGGCTGCTGCTTCACTGCCCAGCTCCAGCCTCCTGAGTCTCCCGCCTCCCCTGAGTCACCCCTCCCTCTAGAGAAGATTCACTGAGACGCCTGATCCTGGCATGATCTCACCTCCTCACATCCCCCAATCCAGAGTTATGCCTGGCTTCCTCGAGGGCCCCTCAGATCACCTCCTGTGGCCCACACCTGGCAACCAGGCCCTTCTAACCCCTCTGAGATGCTCAGGTTGTGTGTTCCCCCTGCTGCACTGAGTGATAAGCCAGCCTGCTCAGCCACAGGTGAGCTCCAAGGGTCTCAGGCTTCAGAGCTTTGACAGGCCAGCCTGTCTAATGTTTAGAAACCACTCGCCATGGGAGATGGTTGCCCAGAGAGCTGACCTTGTCTTTGTTCCAGTACTCAGTGATATCTGCAGAAATGCAATGCTAGCAGCTGGGAAAATAGGTGCTGGGTTCAGACCTACAGCCCAGCCTCGGCTTGCCTGAGTCAGGCGTAGGAACAAAAGGAGTAGATGGCACAGAATGACAAAGTGGGGCCTGGGCTGTGATGGAGGAAGGCACAAGGCTGAAGGTCCTCAGAGGAGGCACCGGTGAGCCTGAACTGGAGGAAGTCCGGGAAGACTTCCTAGAGGAGGAGGTACATGATTGAATTTTCGAGAAGGAGAAGGAATCAGCCAACGGAGAAGCAAGGCACAGTACAGGGAACAGTGTAAGCAAATGCATGGATTGGGCATCAAAAGTCAGGGGCTGGGGCTCAGCAGAGGGCAGTGGAGACTGGGCAGGGCTGGAGGTCAGGGCTGGTGGTGGCAGCAGCCTCTTGCCTGGCCTGCTGAAATGGCAGGGGCTGGGACGCCCACTGCCTGCTCCAGCCCCTAACTCCATGGTGACCCTTGGCATACACTGAGTGTAGAATCAGGAGCTGGGGTGACCAAGCATGGCTGAGACAGGGCAAGGAGGAGGCCGGGGAGCACCGAGGGCCTTCTAGGGAGAGGGCACCCAGCAGATGCCCTCAAAGGGTTTTCTCAGGGGAAACTTAGGACTTGTCTCACGGGGTCCCGGAGGGCAGAACAGAACCCAGTGGACGGGAGTCCGATGAAGCATACCCTGTCTCAGGCCAGTGACTGGGGCTACTCAGCAGAGGGCCAGGCTGTTTTTCGAGGGCTGAGCTCCCCATCCATGAAGGTGACGAAAAGCTGGATGGAACGCTGGTGTGCTAGAGTTTCTGAATTAGTTGGGACCAAGTGGCTGCTGAGGCTGGGTCCTCTTGTGACCTGAGGGCACAGGCGGCAGGGTCCTGGTCACAGGGCGTGGACAACTGGTGCCTGGTGGCCAAGAGCCGTGACCAGAAGTGGCTCTGGCCAGTTCCCAAGTCACTGATAAAACCCAGTGGGGCTAAGTGGGTTTAGGTCTCGGGACCCTGAGTGGCTGGGAGGTTCATGGTGGCCAGAAGGGAGGCGGAGCCCCAGCGTCCTCAGCTGCAGTTCCGGGTTTGCAGGGGCTTACGTGGATGCTGGCAGCCACAGCCATGGCCAAACACCGTGACCTGGGAAGTAGCACTTGAAAGTGAAATACCTGGTTTATTGCCTCTTTTCTGAGTGATTCCATTTTTGCTGTGAGTGGCTCATCCACCACGTCGCCTCTTGCCAATTTCCAGCAGCCCTGAAGCAAGCAGCCTCACCTTAAAGAAGATGTAATCATCCTGCACAGTGTAGAATCAGGAGCTGGGGCTCAGCAGAGGGCAGTGGAGACTGGGCAGGGCTGGAGGTCAGGGCTGGTGGTGGCAGCAGCCTCTTGCCTGGCCTGCTGAAATGGCAGGGGCTGGGACGCCCACTGCCTGCTCCAGCCCCTAACTCCATGGTGACCCTTGGCATACACTGAGTGTAGAATCAGGAGCTGGGGTGACCAAGCATGGCTGAGACAGGGCAAGGAGGAGGCCGGGGAGCACCGAGGGCCTTCTAGGAGAGGGCACCCAGCAGATGCCCTCAAGGGTTTTCTCAGGGGAAACTTAGGACTTGTCTCACGGGGTCCCGGAGGGCAGAACAGAACCCAGTGGACGGGAGTCCGATGAAGCATACCCTGTCTCAGGCCAGTGACTGGGGCTACTCAGCAGAGGGCCAGGCTGTTTTTCGAGGGCTGAGCTCCCCATCCATGAAGGTGACGAAAAGCTGGATGGAACGCTGGTGTGCTAGAGTTTCTGAATTAGTTGGGACCAAGTGGCTGCTGAGGCTGGGTCCTCTTGTGACCTGAGGGCACAGGCGGCAGGGTCCTGGTCACAGGGGCGTGGACAACTGGTGCCTGGTGGCCAAGAGCCGTGACCAGAAGTGGCTCTGGCCAGTTCCCAAGTCACTGATAAAACCCAGTGGGGCTAAGTGGGTTTAGGTCTCGGGACCCTGAGTGGCTGGGAGGTTCATGGTGGCCAGAAGGGAGGCGGAGCCCCAGCGTCCCTCAGCTGCAGTTCCGGGTTTGCAGGGGCTTACGTGGATGCCGGCAGCCACAGCCATGGCCAAACACCGTGACCTGGGAAGTAGCACTTGAAAGTGAAATACCTGGTTTATTGCCTCTTTTCTGAGTGATTCCATTTTTGCTGTGAGTGGCTCATCCACCACGTCGCCTCTTGCCAATTTCCAGCAGCCCTGAAGCAGCCTCACCTTAAAGAAGATGTAATCATCCTGCACGGTCAGAGAGCCCTGGTCAATGGGGCCTGCAAACGGGGCCGTCAACGTCTTCTCGGAGCAATTGTGGATTGAGCAGGTGACATATCGAAAACCTGCAGGAGAGAGGCACCAGCCCAGGCAGTCAGGGTGCAGCAGGGGCCAGGACAGCCCGAGTCACATGTGCTGGCCTCCATCCTTCTCCAGTACCACTGCGATGGGCCTTCGTGGGCTTGAATTCCAAAGGCCACTGTGATGACACCTGCGGCTGGCAGTGTCATCCTCATTCACTGTGGGCCATGTGCTCTGACAAGCTCCTGCCACCCTCAGGAGGGCAGAACAGAACCCAGTGGACGGAGTCCGATGAAGCATACCCTGTCTCAGGCCAGTGACTGGGGCTACTCAGCAGAGGGCCAGGCTGTTTTTCGAGGGCTGAGCTCCCCATCCATGAAGGTGACGAAAAGCTGGATGGAACGCTGGTGTGCTAGAGTTTCTGAATTAGTTGGGACCAAGTGGCTGCTGAGGCTGGGTCCTCTTGTGACCTGAGGGCACAGGCGGCAGGGTCCTGGTCACAGGGGCGTGACAACTGGTGCCTGGTGGCCAAGAGCCGTGACCAGAAGTGGCTCTGGCCAGTTCCCAAGTCACTGATAAAACCCAGTGCGGCTAAGTGGGTTTAGGTCTCGGGACCCTGAGTGGCTAGGAGGTTCATGGTGGCCAGAAGGGAGGCGGAGCCCCAGCGTCCTCAGCTGCAGTTCCGGGTTTGCAGGCTTACGTGGATGCTGGCAGCCACAGCCATGGCCAAACACCGTGACCTGGGAAGTAGCACTTGAAAGTGAAATACCTGGTTTATTGCCTCTTTTCTGAGTGATTCCATTTTTGCTGTGAGTGGCTCATCCACCACGTCGCCTCTTGCCAATTTCCAGCAGCCCTGAAGCAGCCTCACCTTAAAGAAGATGTAATCATCCTGCACGGTCAGAGAGCCCTGGTCAATGGGGCCTGCAAACGGGGCCGTCAACGTCTTCTCGGAGCAATTGTGGATTGAGCAGGTGACATACCGAAAACCTGCAGGAGAGAGGCACCAGCCCAGGCAGTCAGGGTGCAGCAGGGGCCAGGACAGCCCGAGTCACATGTGCTGGCCTCCATCCTTCTCCAGTACCACTGCGATGGGCCTTCGTGGGCTTGAATTCCAAAGGCCACTGTGATGACACCTGCGGCTGGCAGTGTCATCCTCATTCACTGTGGGCCATGTGCTCTGACAAGCTCCTGACACCCTCAGGAAGGTGCTCGTGATGCTCTGAGGCCTGCCATACCCTGCAGGAGGGGTCAGCACAGGCGACGGTGGGCACCTCACTGTGCCCAAACATGCACGGCCTGGCACCCTACTGAAGTCCCTCACAGCTAAGCAGGAGTGAGGGTGGGGGATGCTCAAAGGTTCTTTCCTGCAAATTTTAAGCAAATGTTTCTACCCTTTTCCAGCTATTTATGGTTGAGCAATATTGAATGCATACTTTGGCAGGTAGCTGCTAATTTTGTTAAAATTCTTTTGTTTCCCTGGGACAAATTTATGTGGAAAGGCTGGAGCCTAGAGGCCTCAGGAAGCCCCTGAATTCCAGCTCGTGGGCCAGGAGCAAGACACAGCCACAGGGACTGCAGGAAGGATGGGGCTGCCTCCTTCCCTTCCTCCTCCTCCTGCCCCTGGCCCTGGGTGACCCAGTAGCATGGAGAATGGTTAACAGAAGGGGTTTAGGAACCAGAAAGGCTCACCCCTAAACTCAGCCTCAGGTTTCTCACTCACTCACTCACTCACCCACTCACTCATTCACTCACTCACTCATTCACTCACTCACCCACTCACCCACTGATTCACCTACTCACTCATTTACTCACTCACTTACTCACTCACTCACTCATTTACCTACTCACTCATTCACCACTCACCCACTCCTCACTCACCCAATCACTCACTCACTCACCACTCACCCATTTGTTCACTCACCCACCCACTCACTCATTCACTCACTCACTCATTCACCCACTCACTCACTCATTCACTCACTGGCTCATTCACCACTCACTCCTCACTCACTCACTTGCTCATTCACTCATGTGCCCACTCACTCATTCACTCACTCACCTCACTCACCACCACTCACTCACCCACTCACTAATTTGTTCACTCACTCACCCACTCACTCATTCACTCACTCACTCATTCACTCACTTGCTCATTCACCCACTCACTCACCCACTCACTCACTTGCTCATTCACTCATGTGCCCACTCACTCACCCAATCACTCACCACTCACCCACTCACTCACTCAGTCACCACTCACTTACTTGCTCATTCACTCATGTGCCCACTCACTCATTTACCTACTCACTCATTCACTCATTCACCTCACTCACCCACTCACTCACTCACCCACTCACTCACTCACTGACTCATTCATTCACTCACCCACTCACCCACTCACTCATTTGTTCACTCACCATTCACTCACTCGCTCACTCACTCACTCACTCACTGACTCATTCACTCACTCACCACCACTCACTCACTTGCTCATTCACTCATGTGCCCACTCACTCACCCTCACTCACTCATTCCTCACTCATTCACTCACTCACTCACTCACTCACCCACTCACTCATTCACCCACTCACTCATTCACTCACTCACTCACCCACTCACCCACTGATTCACCTACTCACTCATTTACTCACTCACTTACTCACTCACTCATTTACCTACTCACTCATTCACCTACTCACCCACTCACTCACTCACCCAATCACTCACTCACTCACCCACTCACTAATTTGTTCACTCACCCACTCACTCATTCACTCACTCACTCATTCACCTACTCACTCACTCATTCACTCACTGGCTCATTCACCTACTCACTCACTCACTTACTTGCTCATTCACTCATGTGCCCACTCACTCACTCATTCACTCACTCACCCACTCACTCACCCAATCACTCACTCACTCACCCACTCACTAATTTGTTCACTCACCCACTCACTCATTCACTCACTCACTCATTCACTCACTTGCTCATTCACCTACTCACTCACTCACCCACTTACTTGCTCATTCACTCATGTGCCCACTCACTCACTCATTCACTCACTCATTCACCACTCACCACCACTCACTCACTCACTCACTCACTCACCCACTCACTCACTCACCCACTCACTCACCACTCACTCACTCATTCACCACTCACTCACCACTCACCCACCCACTCACCACCATTCACTCACCACTCATTCACTCACTCACTCATTCACCACTCACCCACTCACCACTCACCCACTCACTCACTCACTCACTCACTCACCCACTCACCCACTCACTCACTCACTCATTCATTCACTCTCATTCACTCACCCACTCACCCATTTGTTCACTCACCATTCACTCACTCGCTCACTCACTCACTCATTCACTCACCCACTCACTCATTCACTCACCACTCACTCATTCACCACTCACTCACTCACTTACTCACTCACTCACTCACTCCTCACCCACTCACCCACTCACTCACTCACTCACCACCACTCACTCACTCACCACCCACTCACTCACTCACTCATTCATTCACTCATTCACCACCACTCACCCATTTGTTCACTCACCATTCACTCATTCACTCACTCGCTCATTCACCACTCACCCAATCACTCACTCACTTGCTCATTCACTCATTCACCACTCACTCATTCACTCACTCACTCACCCACTCACTCATTCACTCACTCACTCATTTACTCACTCACTCACCCACTCACTCATTCACTCACTCACTCATTCACTCACCCACCCACTCACTCACTCATTCACTCACCACTCATTCACTCACTCACTCATTCACCCACTCACCCACTCACCACTCACCCACTCACTCACTCACTCACTCACTCACCCACTCACCCACTCACTCACTCACTCATTCACTCACTCGCTCACTCACTCACCCACTCACCCATTTGTTCACTCACCCATTCACTCACTCGCTCACTCACTCACTCATTCACCTACTCACTCATTCACTCACCACTCACTCATTCACCTACTCACTCACTCACTTACTTGCTCATTCACTCACTCACTCACTCACCACTCACCCACTCACTCACTCACTCACCACCACTCACTCACTCACCACCACTCACTCACTCACTCATTCATTCACTCACTCACCACCACTCACTCATTTGTTCACTCACCCATTCACTCATTCACTCACTCGCTCATTCACCACTCACCCACTCACTCACTCACTTGCTCATTCACTCATTCACCACTCACTCATTCACTCACTCGCTCACCCACTCACTCATTCACTCACTCACTCATTTACTCACTCACTCACCCACTCACTCATTCACTCACTCACTCATTCACTCACCCACCCACTCACTCACTCATTCACTCACTCACTCATTCACTCACCCACCCACTCACTCACTCATTCACTCACTCACTCATTCATTCACTCACTTGCTCATTCACCTACTCACTCACTCAGTCACTCACTCACTTACTTGCTCATTCGCTCATGTGCCCACTCACTCACTCATTCACTCACTCACTCATTCCCTCCCTCCCTCACTCACCCATTCACTCATTCACTTACTCGCTCACCTATTCATTCATTCATTCCCTCAACCACTCACTCATTCATCCATCCCACTGTAGTCAGCCTCTCACTGTTCTAGGCCTAGAGCCAAGAGCCACCACCACAGACCAAGGCAACCTCTCGGGCTGATGGGTTGTGTGCCGGGTATAGGAGCCCTGATGATAGCGCTTGCCAATTTCTGTGTTATAAACACTCCCACATGGCCACGCAGGAGCCACCTAGATGAAATTGGTGGCCATGGAGTTGAGAAGGGCTGTGGGCAGCAGGTGCCGACGAGCCAGGGACAGCTGAAGCTCTGGAAAGGGCAGACAGCCAACCCCGACAGCATGGTGTGATGCAAGCAGAGAGTCTATCTGTCGCCCATGTTATTTTGCAATATTTTGCCCAGTGGGCTCCTCAGGGGCAACTTGGGCATCTGGCTAGGTGTTCATTCAGCAGACTCACTGGGGACACAGGTGATCAGTAGCCCCCACTGGTACTCAAGGAGCTCCAGGCCTTGGGGAGTGTGCAGAGCTGGGATGGGGGAGCCCAGCAGAGGTGGCTGGCAGGGTGCCTGAGGTCAAAGGTAAGAAATTCCAGAAGGAAGCAGCATTCCCAGCAGGGGTGGGGAGGGGGCACCACCTGAGACCTTGTGACCCCAGGGAAACCTGGATGGGCCCTGAGCTTTGCTGTTCTGGTTATCAACACAGGTAATAATGCTGGCCCCGCCTGCCCGGGGGTGGTGGGGTAGGGGGTGGGGGCATACCCAGCAACTGACCCTGCCCCCAAAAGCTTAGCTGTGACGACCTTACATTCACACATTTCATATCACTATCCATCTCACAGACCAGGAGACTGAGGTGACTGGCCCTGGGCCCTGAGGTTGGCTGATGGCAGGGCTGGGAGCTGATGCCTGCATTTCTGTTCTAATGGGGACATGTTCTGGCTTGGGTGATGCTGCACAGAGATGTCTCTGCAGGGACTCTGCTGCTCTGCCCTCCTCAGAGCAACCTCCTGTCACACAGCAGGCACAGCCCTCAGCAGGAAGCTGGCTGGATCCAGGTGGGCAGGCCTGGGCCCGTCTCACCCCCACCATCTCCACACTTAGCACATGCTGGAGCTGGGGGCTGAGCTAGTGGGAAACACTCAATGCTCAGGGGCCAGAACAAATCGCCCTCTTAATAGACTTTTCCACTGGAGTGGAGCTCCTTGACTTCAATTCGTCCCCAGCTGGAAAACAAGCACATTTAAAATCATGCCACATTGAGATGCAGTGAGGCCAGCTGTGTAGGGCCAGCCACTGGGGACGAGCGACTGAACACAGGCACCGCTGAGCTGTGTCGGGCACGAGGTGACTCAGGAATACCCGGTGCCCATGCACTGCCTGGCTTACCTCCACTGAGGTCCTGGGCTTCCACATGGACCAAGTCAGGGTCAGCGTCCACCCCAGACACAGCCCTGGAAAAGAAGAGCCAAGGCTGGGGTTGGGAATGGAGTCACCGTGCCCGTCCCCCAGCAGTTCCCCGTACCCCACGCAGCCATGTGGCCTCCCTGGGTCTGAAGCCACCCTTGCTCTGCTGGTCTAGGGCACCACCTCCTCGGGAGCCCACCTGCTCCTGGGCCACCGTGTCTGGGTCTTCCTTGTGTGGGCCGAGGGGCTGGCTCCCTTCCTGTCACGGTGTGTTTGTAAAAGACTTCCTCCTTCATACTTTTGCATTGTCTTTTCATTTTTGTTTGTTTTATTTTGATCATCTAAAATGACCACAGGAGGCAGGCAGGCCTGGGACTCCCATCCTACCCTAATTTTATCAGTGTGGAAACTGTGGCTCAGAGAAGCAAAGTGACCCTCCCAGAGCCACACCGTGGAAGGGGCTGACCTGGGAGTCGAGCCAGGCTCACCTGAGCTGCTGCTCCGCCTCCTGCTCCCCATCACCTGGTGGAGTGTGCCCTTGGGAAGATTCTCTCAGTCATTGCCCCTTGCCTAGTGCTGCCTCTAGGGACTTGCCTGAATCCTTTCGTGAGTTGGCAAAGGCTCCAGTGAGAAGAATGCACCCCCTACCCCAGCACTCGACGGTTTGCACCAGGCTGTCCCCACACAGGGGCCTGGACCACGCATTGTGAGGCAGGTGTCTTCATCTGCATTCATAGGTGACTCCACTAGGATCAGGATGGCTCTGTGACTTGCCCAAGGCAACATGGCTCAGATCAGGGCAGTCTCAGGCTCCTGCTCAGGTCTGCTTGACCCCAAAAATGCATGCTTTCCTCAGACCCACACATTGCCCTGCTCACAACCAAGGCCTTCTCCTAATGTCACGCGTCCAGGTGCCCCATCTCTTACAGGACTCTGCCTCTTTTAGGGGTGCTCCCAGCTTCAGAGAAGCCATGATATAATCTGGGAGTTTGGCCAAGTGGCTGAGTTCCACAGACATCTCTAAGAGCCCAGTGGGATGAACCTATCGTGTACAAGCCCTGCCACAGCCCTGGGGACAGAGATGAAGGAGACAGCACAGCTTCCCTGTGGGCTCCTGGGTCAGGACACTCAGGCTGAGGCTGTGGTTCTTCCACTCCACCCTCCACCCACCCACACCCCTTCCCTGCCCCACTCCTCTCCTCTGTTTCACTGCCCTGCTGGGTGAAGTCTTTAACTGGGCAGGAGGGGAGGGAGGAAGCTTCTGTCCTTAGAGGCAGAAGCCAGGTCCTGATTCTGTGCTGCACATAGCATGTCACCTGAACCCATTTATTAGCTCCATTTAGTAGCAGCTACTCAGGTACAGGGAATGTCCTAGGTGCTCTAGTTGCCTGATCTCACTTACCTCGAATGATCCCAAATGATTTGGTTATGCCCATTTTACAGATGAGGAAACCAAGGACCAGACAGGTGAAAACAGATTAAAGGTCATAGAGCAAGATCCATAACCCAGGTTCTGCCACTCCCAAAGCAACATCTTTTCACCACACAGTTGCTTCCTGGCTCTGCACAGCATTGTGCATGAAATAATGCGGTGAAGGGACAGTGGTAGGGAGGAGGCAGACAGCTGCCCCTCCCTCAGTCCAGGCTCTCAGCTGGAGGCTACACCTGCCCTGGCCCCTTTGTCCAAGGCTCTCCCCTATGCACTCACAGACTGTCCACCTGCATGGGGCTGGCTGGAGGTGGAAAGCCTCACTTGTCCCCTTGGGCACTTCCCTGGCTGTTCCAATAATTACACTGGCACCAATTCTGCCTTGAATTTATGCAGTACTTGTCCTCTCCATGCTGAAGAGCCAGCAATGACAGGGCAAAGGCTGCTGCTCAGGGTTGCGGTCTGAAAGCCTCACCTTTGAGGGAAATCCACCCATTCATTCACCCACTCTGTCAGCATTACTCCCCACCCTGGTGCTGCATTCACTGTGCTGGATGCCACCTGTCCTAGGTCATGTCTGTGTCAGCCTGCTGTGTGTGCAATAAAAATCAGAGCACTCACTATTTTCCAGGGATTGAGGGCTCAGAGATAAACAAGACACAGCCTCTGTCCTCTAGGAGTGCACAGGCTAGTGAGGAGGCCACATACAACATAATGACCTATTCACCATCCATCCATCCATTACCCACTTATCTATCTATCCTTGCATCTATCCATCAATCCACCTATCCATCCATCACCCATCCATCCATGCATTCATGTATCCACCACACATTCATCCATCCACCTATGCATTCATCTATCATCCATCCATCCATCCATGCATCCATCCACCTATGCATCTATTCATCCATCCATCACCTATCCATCCATCTATGCATTCATCTATGCATCCATCCATCCATCATCCCTCCACCCGTGCATCCATCTGTCATCCATCCATGCATCCACCAATGCATCCATTCACCTATGCATCTATTCATCTATCCATCACCTATACTTCCATGCATTCATCTATGCATCCATCCATCCATCATCTATCCCTCCATCCATCCATGCATCATTCATCCATCCATCACCCATCCATCCATCCATGCATCCATCCATCACACATTCATCCACCCATGCATCATCCACCCATCTATCCATTCACCCATGCATCCATCCATCCATCATCCATCCACTCATGCATCCATTCACCCATGTATCCATCCACCTGTGTATCCATGCATCCATTTATCCATGCACACATCCACCCATGCATCCATCTACCCATCACCCATCCATCCATGCATCCATCAATCCATCCATCAATCCATGGGTTCCATAGAACCCATGCTTCTATCCACCCATGCATCTATCCATCAATGCATGCATCCATCAATCCACACATCCATGCACCCATCCACCCATGCATCCATCCATCCATGTATCCACCAATAAATACATCCATGCATCCATCCACTCATGCATCTATCCATCCATGTATCTACCAATACATCCATGCATCAATCAATCCATCCATCCATCACCCATGCATCCACCCATCCATGCATCCATCAATCCATCCACCAACCCATGCTTCTATCCACCCATGCATCTATCCATCCATGCATGCACCCATCCACCCATGCATCCATCCATCCATCCATGTATCCACCAATACATCCATGCATCCATCAATCCATCCATCCATGCATCCATCAATCCATCATCCATCCATCCATCATGCATTTATCCATTACCCATCCATCCCTCATCCACCTATCCATGCACGCATTCATCCATCCATCCACCCATGCATGCATCCATCACCCATTCATGCATGTATCCATCCATCCAGGCACCCATCCATCCATGCATCCATGCATCCATCCGCCCATTTACTGAGGACCTACTACAAGTTGGCCCTGGGCTAGGGCTGGACATATAGAGGTGCACTTTTCAGGTCCCTGCTCTTGGTCCTTGCCTCAGTAATCTCACAGATTAGAAAAAGGTCTATGAACATTTGTTTCAGGCTCAAACTGTTTAGGACTGAAGCTGATAAGCTGCCATGCCAGCTGGTCACACTAGGGCTCAGGAGGTAAAGTCTATTATTGAGCAGCGTCTTGCCACACAGGAAGGGGACATGGGAAGGAATGGGAGGATGTTCTCTCCTATACTTGCAGTGTGAGGACAAATCTTTCTCCATGAGTAGGTGGAAGCCAGTTCTTCAAGAGGGTACAGTCTTTCTGACCATAGGGAATGTGTGTGGGGTATAATAGGTGTTTATTAAATGCTTAAATGAGGCTTAAAGAAAGGGAGGTGAAAGGAAGAGCTATTTTTTCAACGCTGACCATGCACTGCCTATTGAACTAAGCACTTTATAATTACTACCTTGTTTCCATCGCAGGACTATGAGGTGGAATGAAAACTCCATTTTATATATTAAAAATCTGAGGATGAGAAGGCTTTTGTCTTCTGGGCATTTGTCTTACATCCCACAGAAACCTTGGGGATTCCTTCCTCTCTCCCTCTGCACTTCCTTCCTCCTTGGCATTTGGTCTGAGTAGTGGGAGCATGAGGGGTGTGGAACAGATAAGGCAGCATCCCAAGTTGCTATCTGGCTGCCTGGTATACATCACGAGTGACCAAGTGGCCACTGGACATGTGTCTGGAATGCAGGTGGGATCCAATGCCATATTCTTGGATGGGCTCAGGACTTAGGGGACAGGTGGGGGTGATACTGAGGTACACACATAGTCCTCTGGGCATGATCATCAAAGTGGCCCTTTAAATACCCCTTCTACTGTGGGCTGGGCTGTCTCCAGATCTGTGTTCTCGCACTTCCTGGGAGATGGACAAAGGGCACTGGCCATCCTGCCTCACTCATCCCTTGTGCTCAAAGCCAGTGGATATAGGGCACTTGTCAAGTTTTGGTGGAGACTGCCCAATCATGCTGGGGACCTGAGTGGGCACTTATGATGACTTCAACCAGTGCTGCGTTCAGCAGTTTACAAAGCACCTCAGACATGAGTCCATCTGATCCAACACAGGGGTGCCCAGCCTTGTTGGCATGGAGAGTGCTGTGACGAACCAGCTGCGTGTCCGACCTCCAGAGCCTGCAGTTGGGGGGCGGCATGGGAACACAGGGAGGAGCCTGACTTGAGAGGGGGCTCCAACCTGGGCTGGCTGAGCTCCCTTTGCAGTTCTATGACACCTTTAAGATGGGAGCTCAAGCAGTTATTGCACCTCTCTGAACCTAGGTTCCCTGTCCTTAAGATGGCACAATAACACCTGGCTCATGGGGGTTCTCTGAGGGGCCAAGTCTGTGAAGCACCTGTAATGAGG
Source organism: Saguinus midas (assembly GCA_021498475.1). Classification (NCBI taxonomy): domain Eukaryota; kingdom Metazoa; phylum Chordata; class Mammalia; order Primates; family Cebidae; genus Saguinus; species Saguinus midas. The sequence continues at coordinate 130,778,389 of CM038393.1, read as the reverse complement.
CCTGAGATGGGACAGAAGACATGTCCCAAGGTCCCAGCTCCATTGGCTGGTCCTCCAGGGAAGGCAGGGATGGGATCCAATTTTGGTGCCATATCCAGCATATGCCCAGCGTTGAGCCTGGCTCCCAGGAGGGGAGTATGGAATTTTTTAGATGAAAGGAGCCTTAGTGAGGATCTAGTCCAGGGTTTCTCAAACCAAGCATCACATCCCATCTCCCAGATTTCACTATCTCCATGTGCCTACTGAACTGTCATCTACCCACCACTTTCTTCACACTGAAAACCTCCACCTGCTTTAGCCTTCTGCAAAGGAGACTCCCTAGGAACTCCTGGGTTTGCTGACTGGTCATTCCAGCTCATGACTGTTAAAATTGCCTATCCATTGACCACACCAGTCCCTCTCATGGACACTTTGCCCAAGAGCAAACTGAGCCTCAAGATGAGGGAGTCACTTCCTGGTGTGAGTGGCCACTCAGTGCTGAGGGCAGGAGCACCCCCACAGCCTGCTTGAAGGAGGTTGTGATGTCCCAGGCAGAGCACCCAGTTTCCACGGCCTCTTCCCATCACTGAGTTTCCCACCCAGATATGGCCCCATTCAGTTCTCAACCTTCCTCCCAACCTGCCTCGCACCAGGATCCCCATTTGCTTCACCCTCTTCAGGGACCAGGTCCACCCTAATGGCCCCAGGTGGACAGGGGAAATCCATAAATGAGTCTGAGTGACACAGGCCCCGCAGATGTGCCATGTGGCGGGAACCAGCTGGGACTCCCCGAAGTCCACTGAGATTTCAAACACAGGGGCGCCAGCATCAATCACTCTGACCCTAGGTAAACAGCTTTCCCTTTCAAGGTGGAATGTTGATTTTGGCTTTTGTGAATAGACCATTTGTAAGCTCCTTGGAAAGGAGGTCTTGGGCCTGACATTGTTCTCTCCTGAATACAGGCAGGCATTGTTCCCTTCAGCAGCAGACCTACCACCAGCAAGATGGAATTTTAGCCTCATCATCCATCATCCGTGAGGTGGGGCAATGACACCTGGTCTGTGCAAAGCCTCCCCCTGCCCTCACTCATTCATTCACCCACTCACTCAATCACAGACTCACTCACCCACCCACTCGCTCACTCAGTCATTCAGTTACTCATTCACTCAGTCACTCATTCACTCGTCAATCACAGACTCAGCCAGTCACTCAGTTACTCGGTCACTCCCTCAATCACAGACTCACTCACCCAGTCACTCACTCACTCACTCACTCAGTCATTCAGTTACTCACTCACTCAGTCACTCATTCACTCCGTCAATCACAGACTCAGTCAGTCAGTCACTCAGTCACTCCCTCAATTACAGACTCACTCACCCAGTCACTCACTCACTCACTCACTCAGTCATTCAGTTACTCACTCAGTCACTCATTCACTCTGTCAATCACAGTCAGTCACTTGGTCACTCAGTCACTCCCTCAATCACAGTCACTCCCTCAATCACCCAGTCACTCACTCACTCACTCACTCAGTCATTCAGTTACTCACTCACTCAGTCACTCATTCACTCCGTCAATCACAGACTCAGTCAGTCACTCAGTCACTCCCTCAATCACAGACTCAGTCATTCAGTCACTCACTCACTCAGTCACTCATTCACTCCTCAATCACAGACTCACTCACTCAGTCACTCAGTCACTCAGTCATTCAGTCACTCACTCAGTCACTCCCTCAATCACAGACTCACTCACTCAGTCATTCAGTCACTCACTCACTCAGTCACTCAGTCACTCCCTCAATCACAGACTCACTCACCCAGTCACTCACTCACTCACTCACTCACTCACTCAGTTACTCACCCACTCAGTCACTCATTCACTCCCTCAATCACAGACTCACTCTCAGTCACTCAGTCTTTCAGTCACTCACTCAGTCACTCCCTCAATCACAGACTCACTCACTCAGTCATTCAGTCACTCACTCACTCAGTCACTCAGTCATTCAGTCACTCACTCACTCAGTCACTCAGTCTTTCAGTCACTCACTCACTCAGTCACTCCCTTAATCACAGACTCACTCACTCAGTCACTCACTCACTCAGTCATTCAGTCACTCACTCACTCAGTCACTCCCTCAATCACAGACTCACTCACTCACTCAGTCATTCAGTTACGCACTCACTCAGTCACTCACTCACACCATCACTTGCTCAGTCACAGACTCACTCATTCAACCAGTCAGTCAGTCACAAACTCGCTCACTCACTCATTCACTCACTCAGTCCCTTAGTCACTCAATCACAGACTTGCTCATTCACTCACTTGCTTATCCACTCACCAAGTCACTCACTCAGTCACTCATTCACTCAATCACAGACTCACTCACCCACCCACCCAGCCAGCCACTCACTCACTCATTCACTCAGTCATTTATTTGCTCACACATTCATTTCCTCACTCAATCACACACTCAGTTACTCACTCATTTACTGTTACTCATTCTCTCATTCATTCACTCATTTATTCACTCATTCATTACCTCACTAGCTCAGCACTCACTCAGTCACTCACCCTACAAATTCACTCATTCACCATGTTCGTTCCTTTAGCCTCTTGCTCTGAGCACTTCCCACATCCATTTCTCAGTGTGCCGGCGAGGGCCCTGGACCACACACAGGTTTACAGGTGGTCTGAGGCCTGGTCTCTGCTCTGAGTCCATCAGCCATGGGTTTAGCAGACTCTCTTAGACCGCAATATAACATCTCAGATAGAGCCCCACTCCCCGCAGGAAATGACAAGCCTGACACACCGGCCTTCTTGCTTGTCCTGTGAGATGGCCTGCAGCAGGCAGCCCTCAGGGAATGAGTGTTTTGGCTAAGCGGGAACTGACTTGCACTCCATTGTGCTGAGGGCAGCTCCATTGCAAATGGTTCTGCTGAGCCCTGAAAGGTGTGATAACAAAGACTGTGGGGGGAGCCCTCAGTCTTCTTCCTTCTAGGCCCTGCTGCCTCTTCCTTCTAGGCCCTGCTGCCCCTGTGCCCTGCACCAGACCCAGGACCTGGAGCTGATGGAGAGGGAGGCTGAGGCTTTCCCTGGGCGATTGCAGGGCGGAGCAAGGAGGCAGATGCAGGAACACCCGGTGAAAGCCCAGGCGTCCAGACACCCAAGAGAGTGGGCAAGGGTCACGGGCCACTGGCCACAGCCAGAGGTGGACCAAGGGTCAGGGCTGCAGCTGGGGGCAGCAGGACCTGGAATGTGTGCCCAACCCTCTCTGAGCTTCAGTTTCCCTCATGACATGAGACCTACAATGAATGCCCGACCCTCAGCCCCTCATGACATGAGACCTAGAATGAGTGCCCAAGCCTCTCTGAGCCTCAGTTTCCCCTGTGGCAGGAAGGAGAACCCCTGGAGTGCTGTGGGGATGCTGTGGAATGGAGCATTCAGAGCCTCAGTGTGCTGCCCGGCAGACACTCAGTATTCAAAGCTGGGTGGCTGTGGGGCGGCTGCTGTTAGATTGTGCTGGGGCATGGAGAGACTGAGGGCAGCATATGGGGCTGCGCCTGGCCCCGCCCAGGAGTCAGCAGGTCTCAGGGCACCCGGGGCTGCTCCCTCCCGCTCGCAGGCCACTCTAATGAGCTTGCTTCCTGCGTAGCTTAGCACAACGTGAATGAGTCTGAGCTTCAGACAGAACACGGTAATTCCTGCTGCCAGTTCAAGGACAAAGAGCTCCTTGGAAATGCTGCCAAAACAGCATTATTTACTGCTTACAAGGGGCGGGGGCATCCCCAAGGCTGTCCCCACCCTCCAGGAGAGACCCCAGGGCCACAGGGGCCAGCGTCTGCTGTGATTCCTCCAATAACAACTCTGTGCTATTTGAGACACTTTGGGGAGAAAACAATTTGATTTGCCTGGGATAATAACATGTTTGAATTATCGCCAATTTCCCTCTGGGCACTGCGGGTCGGTTTCTTTCTCTGACTGGAGAGCTGTCCAGGAGCCCGGCCTGGCCTGGGAGTGAACAGAGCTTGACTGATTCCCTGGAGTGACCCGGCTCAGAAATCCCACCTCCTGGCCCTGCTCCCCACCGCTGAGCGCTCAGGCCCAGGTGTCCCGTGGCAGGGCCGCTCTGCCTCCTGAGTTGACAGCAGTGACAAGGCCAGTGATGGATGGCAGTGCTCTGGTTTCCAAGGGAGGAACCCGGCCCTCCCGTGGGCAGCCCAAGGAGAGGCGGCTGTTACATCTCTCCATGAGCGTGCCCACCAGCAGTCAGCATTCCAAAGGAGGAAAAAGCCTCCCTTCAGCCTGTGGGGTGGCCAGGACACCAGTCTCCTGCCACGGTCAGTGTGACATTACAAAGGGAGACCGGTAGGAAGCCCTTTCCAAGTGCTTTTCTGTTGGGGAGACCGGGCTGTGGCCCACACAATGGTCTGTTGCACACATGGGATAAGAAAGAGAAAGGCTAGCACTGTGTGTGCCAGCATGTCAACATGCTGGGTGTGGCCCCAGCATGTGTGCATGTGTGTGTGCATGTATGCATGCTGTGTTTCTGTGTGTGCACTTGTGTGTGCATGTGCATATGTGTGCATGTGTTTGTGCATGTGCATCTGTGCGTGTGCATTTGTGTGTGCGAGTGCATTGTGTGTGCATGTGTGTGTGCATATGCACCTGTGAGTGTGTGGATGTTTGTGCACTTGTGCATGTGCGTGTGTGCGTGTGTGTGTGCGTGTGCATGTGTGTGGGTGTGTGCATGTGCAATGTGCGTGCATGTGTGCATTTGTGTGTGCATGTGTATATGCATGTGTGTGTATGTGTGTGCGTGTGCAATGTACGTGCATGTATGCATTTGTGTGTGCATGTGTGTATGTGCTTGTGTAAATGTGTACACATTTCTGTGCACACGTGTGTGCGTGCATGTGTCTGCATCTGCACACACAAGAAAGGGATGTTGTGGAATCAGCACACAGAGCAGTGTGCATCTGGAAAGGCAGTGCGAATAGGAGGATGGGTGTGGTCCCAGCAGGAGAGGGGCAAGCGTCAGCTCTGAGCGGCTGCACTGGCTCCTGGCCCAGTGCTGCTGCCTGTGACCTTGGGCAAGCCCTTGTCCTCCGGGGCCCTTACAGGCACATCACACAGACATTCCTCAAGGAAAGCTGAGTGCCTGGTTCAGTGAGACTGGCGTGTTGTCCAGGAAGTGCACTGATAGACTCCCTGAGGACGCACTCAAGAGGCTGGGACCTGCTGTCTGATGCAGGCCCCCAGTGGCCCTTTGCCTGGGACGGGAGCCCCCTTTCTTGGGTCTGGCTCCTCAGGAGGCTGAGGTGGGGGCTTTTGTGGGGTACAACCCCAAACGGAGCCTGCTTGTTGGTACCCAGCAGCGGCTGGGAAGGGAGACAGGTTGAGCTATGGGAGGAGTGCCCAGGCATGGATAGGCAGGGGAGCAGGGCCGAGGCGGACTGGGTCAGCACCCACGGGGGCTGTTTGTCAGGGGCTGAGTCAGGGCCTGGGTCAGAGGGGATCGAGGATCGGTGGGCTGGGTGCTGTGCCGGGGACATGTACATCAGCACCCGTCTCCACTGGGAAGGCTTCGAGGCTCAGGGAGGGAACAATAGTGGCACAGGTCCACATAGCTGGTTCAGAGGTAAAAACGTGGCCCAAGGGACACCACCCCCAGACTCTACCATTTCCAACGCCACCCACTGCGGAGCAGAAAGAACAACTGGGGCTTCCCTGGGATGAGTAGGGTGTGGGGCTGTGGGCAGCGGCAGTAGATGGCGGGACCCTGCCCGGGCCGGGGAGGGTCCAGGGGAGGAAAGGGAGCTGCGGGCCCCTGGGGGCTTCCAAGGGGTTGGGGGAAGTGCTCTCACCAGAACACGTGGTCTTTAGTCACTCGATCTTGCAGAAGCGTCCACTTTTTCCCCAAGTCAGATGACATGTAGAGCTTTAGGGCAGAAAAAGTAGAAATGAAAGTTTGGTCAGGACGTCAGGAATAAGGTGCTTCCTAGAGAGGCGGATGTCCCCACACAGCAGATCCCTAGCAGAAGTCAGCCTTTCCCAGCGGCCATGAGGAGGCACTGTGCTCATGCTGGGGGGCAGACCCAACCTCATGGCCTCCATGAGGCACCATTCCTGTCCCCAGGCCAGCCGGCACAGCTAGGAGAGGAGGTTCTCCAGGATGAAATCCAGGGGGGCCTCACAGAGGAGGTGTGTCTGAGCCTCGAAGTTGGGAGGGACTTTATAATACTGTGTGAGGGTGGGAAGAAGGGTGTTTGGGAGGAGGGAGCTCATGTTGCCAGGGCCAGAGGAGGGAAGGGAGGTCAGAGCAGGACAGTGGTGGTGCCAGGGCAGGGGTGTGGCATCTGCCGCAGGGGTCAGTGCAGGCACAGGCGGGCTGGGGCCTGACACCAGGGCCGGCCTCACAGCCTGTGACCAGTGCCACAGCCCAGGGAACTTGCTCAGAATAATTCTCTGCAGTTGCCAACTTGAATTTCTTAATAATATTGTCTTTAATTGGAGCTTTGGAAGTGAAGGCTGAGGGGTCTGTGTAGGGCTGAGAGCCCAGGGTCCCTCTCCAGCCCTGAGCCTCGGGACACCATCTCAGCTGCCTGTGCCCGTGGTCCTGTCTCCACACTGTCCTTGTCCCTGGTGAGTGCCAGGGCCATGCCTGGGCCCAGGAAGGGGCAGGGGTGGGTGCCCTGCACACTGTCTTTAGGCCCGTGCTGGGGGCCTGGGAGGGTGTCCCTGTGAGCCAGGGAGCACGATGCCAAATCGTGACAGGCCCAGAGAGAGAGAGTGCAGAAGGAAGGGAAAGCACTTGAGCTGACTGTCAACAGCTTTCACTTTGCACCATGCGAATCACACAGCTGGCCCTGCCCGAACCACCGCCAAGTCTGGATAAGATGAGGTGCTCATGGGTCCGTGGCCAGACTGTGTTCCAGGAGCCCACACCAGAGGCTGTGGTGGAGGCAGGGAGGCCTGGGCCCAGCTGGGGGCCTTGGTAGAATTGAGAGGAGGACGGGGCTTGAGAGAGGCCTGTGCAGGCAGCTGGACTGGTCCTTTGAGGAGAAAGCGGAGCAAGGAGGGTGAGAGGGTCCTTGGATCTGTGCCCCAGAACCTGGGAGGAGTGGATGGGGCTGGGGATCCCTGGGTCAGTGTCCCAGGCCTGGGGAGAAGGGAAAGAGCCAGGTGGTCCTTGGATTCACATCCAGGGCTCTGGCCTGGGGTTCTCAGGTGGAGACAGGACGTTGATCAAGCTATGAGCTTGGGAAGTGCCAAGTGAAGTTGCCAGGGCCACAGGCAAGGCCCAGAGCTGCTCCCCTTTCCATGATGGCCTGTGGAAAGGGCCTCATCCTCCCTCATGGACAAGACAGTCCTGGAGGGAGCCGAGATCCGCTCAGGCAAGAGGCGGGCAGCTTTCAGGCACAGCGGGCACAGCGTGTGGGGCGGAGAGGGGCCTCTGTGCTAGGGCACTCCTCCTGGCCACGCCAGGGGGTGGGATTTCACAGCTCCATTCTCCATATGAGAGGCTGGTTATGGGTGCTGGAAATACTCCCCAAATGTGGCATCTTGGAAACGGAGAACACAGCGGGAGCAGGAAGCCTGTTCTCCCGCTCCTTCCTTGCCTGAAGCAGCCCCTAAGTTGAGGAAGGGTGTCCCCTGACCTTCTCTCACCCTCCCCCAGAAGTCCCTCCCGTGACAGGTGTCCTGCCCCAGGCCCGGGGAGGGATGCCACACCAGGAGGCTGAGAAGACGCTGGACCCACAGCCTGACTAAGCCCCACCCCCTGCCCACTTCCCCTCAGCAGATCACAGCCCCTGCCCTCCCGTCACTCTTCTCCAGGACCAGCCCTGTCCACCAAACCTACGCATCAAACGTGGACTTCCTGTCTCTTTGGGCCTTCATTTTGAGCACTCCCACATCACAGGAGACTTAAATGATGTGAATTTGTTTTGCTTCTGTCTGGTTAGTGTCTTGCAGCCATTAGCTATGCATAGCCTTAGCTATGAACCTGGAGATGGGTGGGGAAAGGATCTTCCCTTTCTCCCCTCCGTGGGAGCTCAGAGAGCAGGGGTGCTGTCCAAGGAGGTGGTGCTGGGTGTGCAGCCTCTGCTGGGTCCACAGCCCCGAGCTGCCCATGACCATGACGGGCACCACAGGCAGCTGCCACGCCCTGGAGGCCCAGAGGAGGCAGGGTCCTCTGTATTATCTAATACAGGAGAGCTGGGACGGGCCCAGCAGGACAGGTGGGGACCCAGGGTTCAGGAGCTGTGACTGTGCTGGGCCACCTGGGCCCAAGGGCGGCAGCTCTGTATGCGGCCTCCTGGTGGGCCTGCCTCCCTCCGTGCTGCTCCAGCCCCACCAGAGCCTCCGGTGTTCAATTCCCCAGTGGAAGATCCGGATGGGCCCCGGTTTCTTCCCCACTGACTCACTGCCTGGCGTCAGGCCAGCGTCTGAGGGGTGTGGGGGTGTCAGTGGCCAAGGAAGGCGGAGGCCATTCCAGAAGGAGGGGATGACCCAGCACAGACCCAGCTGGAGGTGCTGAGCACTCAGTGCATCTGGCTCCAGGATGCCAAGCCCCACGGCGCCAAGGCCAGTGTCACGGGCAGGCTGCTGGGGGAGGGGACAGAGCTCTGACTTCATCTTCCAGGGCTGGGAGTGAGGGACGGGTTTTAAGCAGGTGGCAAGAGCCTTCCTCCCTGGGGTATGGCAGAGGCCCCTGACAGCCATCGCCGAAGCTCACCCTGAGAATGATCCCATGGTCTAAGTAAAATGAGTCCCAGCTAAGGCATCTGGGAGTGGCCAACCCGGGGTTCACCCCTTATCCATGAGGAACGGGTTCCGGCCCCTCCCTTGGAGTGCAGGCCCCATGGGGGTCGAGGCCCTCCGTGCTGGGTTGGATGGAGGTTGTTAGCGGGAGGGTGCGGAGGGAAGACGCTACATCAACTGCAGGGCTCTCCTGCCCAGCCCACTGCCACCAGACTGCCCCTGCGTGTAACGTCCTCCAGTAAACCCGGTGTCTCCTTCGCTGTTTCTGGGTCTCTTCAGTGGCCTCTCGGGCACGGTGCCATCCCAGCTGGAGTCATGGGGTCTGGCACAGCCACTGGCAGGGGCCTCTGTCCACTCTGGAGGAGAGGAACAGGATGGCCGAGGGGCCTCCTGGAGGCAGTCTGACCTCCTCTCTCTCCAGAGTGGCCGGGACACTCTCCTAACAGCAATGCCAGGAAGCCTGGGCTCCCATCCCTCGCTGGAGCCAGCTACCTGGCCAGGCCTCAGCTCCCTCTAGCCATGAAACTGGGCTGACAATCATCATTCTCACTCAGAAGGTCCGGATGATTCAACTGCGACACGTGCTCTGGAAGTCTAGCCGGTGTCTGACACAGTGTATCCACCGCGCGTGCCTGCTTTTCCTGTCCTGGGCACCCGGAGACACTGTTCCTCTCCCCTTGCCTCTCCGCAGACACCTGCTCAGCGTTCATTTGCATTTCAATACATTTAATCCTAACTCCCAGGTGAAGAGTGAACGCAGACAATGGGCTGGGCCAGTGATTCTATAACTGATGTCCCCGGTTCGTCTTTGATTTGCCTGCTGTTTTTGCCGGCTGCCCCTCTGGGGGTAGGAACTGTACTGGTGCAATACGGCCCGCCCTGCATTCCTCAGGGGAGGATGGGCCATGTGGGGTTTAGGGGATCCTTTGCACCCCGGAAGCATCACATGCTGAAATCCTTGTTACACAAACAAAGCTCAGAGCTCGCCATGTTTTCTCTTGCAGATTCAGGCCTGGGCCAGGAGAGGTCATGGCTCTGCTGCATGGGTGTGGCTGATGGAGGAGGTGGGCTGGGCTGGGCTGGGCTGGGAGGGGAGAGAGGGCTGGATAGGGAGAGGGGACCTGGGTCTTACTGGCCTCTGCTTCTGTGTCGTGGCCGTGGAGACAGTTCCTGGCCTCAGTTTCCCCATCTATAAAATGATGCCCAGCTGTAGCATTTCAAAGGGGAGAGTCTGTGAGTCTAGTGTTCTTGGGCTCCAGCAGGCCTGGCTCCATTAGCACCTGCCATGCACAGCAGGAGACCCTGCATGCGTTCCCACGCTGTTCTGAGCCTCAGTTTCACCACTTTTTAAGACGGGAATCTGTCCTCTTGCATGAAGGGATGCTGTGGGATTATCCAGGCGTACAGCAAAGCAGTTGTGCCTGCCACGCACACAGCACGTCCTGTCGTGATCACCGCCTGGTAACACCTGCAATAGCAGGATCCATCCCGCGTGCGAGCACCAGCCGGGCCCTTTGCCTCTCAAGGCGCCTCCATAACATCACTGGGAAGTAGATGCTTCTAAAAATACCTTGTGCAGACGGAAGACGGAGGCTCGCAGCAAGTGAGTGATTCGCCCAGGGTCACCCTGTCAGACCTGCACTTGAATTATCTGTGATTTGCATGCACTCCTCTTTCTTCCTTCTGTAATCGGGATCTGTCCAGAATGAATCATCTGAGCACAATTTCCATCACTGGCCCGGGAAGGAAGGAAGGCTCAAGCCAACCACTCAGCCCAGATTCTCCATCTGCAACATTCACATGAACGGCAGCCAGAGTCAGAGGTGGAGGCCCCCGGGGCTGGCACGACTGGCTTCCTCTGTGCCACATACTCCTTGTCTTTCCCCCACGTCCTTGCCACAGGCACTATGTTATGAGGAGCTGATGACATCATGGATGTCACTGCTGCTGTGGACGCTGCCACTGCCACTGCTGGTCATTAGGAAGGATGTGCAGAATTTCAGAAGGGAGATGGCTCATCAAGCCCAGCCCTGTGCAGCCCTGCCTCTCAGCACAGGCAGATGTGCCCCCTCCTCCTGGAAGCCCACTTGGGCTGCCCAGTGCTCTTCTACCCCTGCTCCTGACCCCGCCTCCAAGACCAGTGCCCTGGGCCTTTTCCTCTCGGGGTCCCTGTCCTTGCCTCCCTACTGCCATGTCTAATAAGTCACCATGCTTCAGATGCAACTGTGTATCCTGAACTAGCTGCATGCCACACCCCTCTCCATCCAGGGCCACCGCCCAGTGGGCCACACCGTCTCCGTGGACCCCTGCTCCCAGCCCTCACTCCTGTGGCTGCAGAGCACAGCTGGTCTCGCCAGTCTCCACGCAGACCTTCCAGGAGAGGTGTGGCCTCCAAAAAATCCCACGCCCTCACATGGGTACATAGCCCCTGAGGCCGTCGGGCCCTCCTCTGGCTGCCATCCTGTGCACTCCCTGCATGCCCCCACCCCAGGCACACCTAGCTCGGGACTCACTCACGCTTGTGGTGCTAATGTGTGCACAGAGTCCTCCGAGCATCTGCACCTGCTGTGCCCTCTGCCTGGAATGCCTTCCTCATCCCCAGTAGATGTTCAAGACTCAGTTCGAAGTCATCCCCCCCCGGGGGGGAGGGTCAGGCCTTTGCTAAGGCCACTGGCTCAGAGGCTCTGCCACTGCTGTTGCAAAGCCAGGGTGAGAGCCCTGCCTGTGAAGTCGGAGTCTGTGCTCAGGGCCCAGGGGCCACAGAGGACCAGCCTGCAGTGCCTCTGTCTACCACACACTCCTGTCCCGCTGCCAGCACCAGCTGGGCCTGGAGGAGGGATCCCCGGGCGTGTCCCCTCATGCTACGCCCAGAAGCCTGGTTCCCTGGCCTCCAGCTCCTCAGATCCAGGTCGCCCTGTGTCCCTCAGTGCACTCCCATCGCCCCCCACCCCCATGCCTGCCAGAGGCCATCCTGGTGCCTGTCCCTGGGTTCCAGCCTCTCTCCCTCCACCATGGCAGGTCCAACTCTCATTCTAGATTCTCCCACCACACAGGGGTGAAGCCCCTTGGCAGACCCTCACTCCCCGCCTGCCCTCAGGAGTGTTCCCTGTTGTCCAGTAGACCCGGCGGCCTCTAACCCATCCCTCCTCCTCCTCTTCACCCCATCCTCATTCAGAAAGGAGGCCCCACGAAGGCAGGAGTTGTTCTGTTTTGTTCCCAATAGTTGCCCCAGCTCCTGAAACCTAGGAGACCCTCTACAGATACTCCCAGGCATAGGAAGGTGGGGTCTCAGTCCTGAGGTCACTGCTGCCTGGGGGTGGCATCAGGCCCACTTGGAGGCTCTGGCCAGACATCCCCTTCCAGGTTGCTCTCCCAACAGGAAGTGACTGAGTCCCCATTTCTGTCCTGCTGACTCCTGACTCCTTGACACCCTCCCCATGGTCACTGCCTCCTTGTACCACCCCCAACTCAGCTCCTGCTGGGTCCTGTTCCAACCAGCCTTGCTCCCCCAGCTTCCATGTCCTCCTCCTCCCCTCCTCCTCTCCTGCCCCCCTCCTCCTGTCCCAGCCAGCCCTGCTCCCCCAGCTTCCATGTCCTCCTCCTCCTCCTCCTCTCCTGCCCCTCCTCCTGTCCCAGCCAGCCCTGCTCCCCAGCTTCCATGTCCTCCTCCTCCCCTCCTCCTCTCCTCCCCCTCCTTCTCCTGTCCCAACCAGCCTCTATGTTGTCCTCCTCCTCCTCCTCCTCTCTGGTCTCAGTAAATGGCCTTCCTTCTTCCCACCATCTACCAGGTCCTCCAGCCACAATCCCAGAGGTGCCTGCCACCCCACCTGCCACACCGTAAGCAGAGCCCTCAGGGGCCCGCACCCCATCCCGTCTCAGGCCACCCAGCTTCCCCACCCCACCTCGGCTTCTCCTTCAGCGATGAGACACTGTGCAAGGTACCGCGGCGATGCCGAAACACGCAGGCTACCAGTTAGCCGGTCCTGCAGCAGCCACGCTTTCCCATGGTCCACGCTTCAGAGCCGAGATGAATATACCTGGAGTGTGCATGCGGGCTGTCCCTGGCAGGGTCCTTGTGGATGAGCAGGTCAGAAGAACCAGCCAAGGGCTGAGCCCACTGAAAGACTGGGTGGGAGGTTGCTAGAGCGTCTTAAAGAAAGAGGTTGAGCTGGGCGGTGGTTCAAGCCCATAATCCCAGCACTTTGGGAGGCTGAGGTGGGCCGATCACGAGTTCAAGAGATCAAGACCATCCTGGCCAACACGGTGAAACTCCATCTCTACTAAAAATACAAAAATTAGCCCGGTGTGGTAGCAAAATCCTGTAGTCCCAGCTACTCAGGAGGCTGAGGCAGGAGAATCGCTTGAACCCGGGAGGTGGAGGTTGCAGTGAGCTGAGATCACACCACTGCACTCCAGCCTGGTGACAGAGCGAGACTCTGTCTCAAAAAAAATAAATGAATAAGAAAGAGGTTGAGAGCCTGTCTTGCTCAGCACATCTTAACCCCATTCCCTTAACCCGGCTCCCCAAGCCCTGGCCATGTGGAATGGGGGCCCCTTCCCCAGCTTCCTCACGCTCTGGCTCCAGCTCTGCTGAACCACACATTGTGATGTAAATCCACTTTCCTGTTCTCTCACCCCCAGCCTCTGCTCCAGCTGCGCCTCTGCCTGGAGCACCCTCCCCGCCTTGTCCCCTGGCTACCTCCTGATTTCCAGGAGCATTCCCAGCTCCACATCTCTGCAGGCGAGAGTCCGTCTCCAAGGCCCTGAGTGGTTGCTCCAGGCCACGCTCCCACCACACCCCCTCTGGTGTCGCCTAAGTCACATTCTACCAGCAGGATCCTCCCCATCCTGAGACAGCATGTGCCTCCGCCCCTGGGCTTCTGTCCGGATATTCTCTTAGTCTGCAAGACTTCCACAGCCACGAGCCCCAGAGGGTGCAGTTTAACAACAGAACATAGTCTCACACAGTTCCCAGGCCAGAAGTCCAGGACCGAGGAATCGGCAGGGTCGGCTTCTCCCTCCTCGGCTGGCACGCGCTGCCGCCTCCCTCGCCTTTTCGTGGTCTTCCCTCTGTGCCTGTCTTTTTTGTGTGGTGTTTGTTGTTTTGAAACAGAGTCCGTCACCCAGGCTGGAATGCAGAGGTGCAATCGTAGCTCTCTGCAGCCCTGAAACTCCTGGGCTCAATGGATCCTTCTGCCTGGGCCTCCCCGCGTGCTGGGCGTATCGGTGCACCCCAGCACCCCCGGCTCCGTCTGTGTCCTGATCTCTTCTTTTCATAAGGACACCAGTCAAATGGGGTTACAGCCCACCCTAAGAGTCTAATGTTAATTTAAGGGCCCCGTCTCCAAATATGATCACATTCTCTCATACCAGGGATTAGAACTTCAACAGAGGCATTTGGGGGACACAATCCAGCCATATGGATGCTCACCTTCCACCCCCACCCGAGGTCCTGCCAGCCCAGCTGCCGGCATCTTGGTGGTCCTCTCCCCAGCCCTCCGGCCCCGTGTGCACCGCGGGAGCTCACGCCAGCACAGCTGTTTGCTGCCTTCCTTGTGTCCTGGGAGTTTATCCTTTCTCCTCTGCAGCGCCGCTCGCAGCTCAAGGGCACACACCTGCCTTGCTCACCTGCGGCACCAGCGCTAGCCCGGAGTCCGAGGTTGCCTGTGCGCACAGCCCGTTTGCTGACTGAATGATCACGTTTGACTCTAGGGCAGGGGCTGGTAAACGCGTTCAGGTAGTAAATATTTCCAGCCGCAGAGGCCGTGTGGTCTCTGTAGCAACCACTCCCCATGGCCTTGGGAGCAGGAAGGCAGCCAGAGATGCTGGGGCACAGAGATGGGCGCAGCTGTGTGCCAGGGAAGCGCCGGTGACAGGCCCAGGCGACAGCCCATGGTTTGCCGGCACCTGCTCCAGGGTGTACGGTAAGAAGCCATCCCCTTTCATTCAGAAAGGACTTTTTAAAGAAAGTTTTGTCCCCTAGAACATACGCTTCGTGAGAACAAGGAGCCCTGATTAAGCTTGTAAAGCAGTGCCTGGCATGCAGCATGTGCTCAGTGAACACCCACAGCTGCGGCCATTGGCTGCACTTCTTTTCCCGTCTGGGCCTCGGTGAGAGCCTGGCAGGGCTGTGGCCTTTTACGGAGCCAGGCACTGAGCTGTGCGTGTTGGATGCCACCTCACTTCACACACACACAAACACACACACACACTGCATGCATGCACATGAACACATACACACAAGCACACTTGTATGCAAACACACACACATACACACTCACAAAAATACTCATAAGATGGCAATTTTCCCTCCTGACAAATGAAAAAACTGAAGCTCAGAGAGGTTAGGGAAGTTACTCAAGGTCACGCACTGAAGCTCAGAAAGGTTAGACAAGTTAATCCAGGTCACACAGCACTGCCTTATGGCAGTAATTCTCATCTCAGACTTGAGCTCATGGGACTGTACCATGGGCTAAGGAGTTACCCCTGCCTTCAAGAAGGATGGCTGGTCACCTCTAGCCCTTTCTCTGGGTCATCTGAGTGACTCAGGCCACGCACCCTTCTATCTCATGTCTCAATTTACCCATCTGCAAATCATACCCACAGTCAACAGGTGCATAAAAAGTGAGTCGTGGCCATGGGTGCCTGCAGGCCAGGCAATAAACCCTCCACATTAACGGATGGTATTATCATTGTCATCACCACCTCTCGCCTGCTTTTACGACGCCTGCCAGAGCTTTATGAAGCCTTTCCAGCTCACTCTCCTGGGAGGCGATTTTACTATTCAGCATCAACTGCTGCAGAAATAGAACATTTGTGCTTAATAAAAGACAAACAGTAGCAAATAAACAAAAATCAGCACGTCTGGGACAGCCCAGTTATTGCAGCTGAACCCTGTCTGGGTGCATCCTGTGGAAGGGTGAATTTCATCACTCGGAGCCTCAGAAAGCAGTGGGGGTGGCGAGCGAGGACACGCCTGCTACCCTCATGTAAAGATAAAAGGTCGGAGTGAGGCAGGACAGGAGGGAGGGACAGGAGCAGCGTGACGGCCTAGGAGGGGCACACAGAAGAGCATGCCAGGGTCTCCCGTGGTTTACAGATGCTTCGAGTCTGCCCTGGACTCACAGTGGCAGTCTGATGTGGTTGGTGGCACTCAACATGCTTTCATTCCCCACTCCAGGGTGCCTTGTTGCACTGCAGAGGCCTGAAAGCTGCAGCCTGACACCACGTGGACTTCCTTGCAGCTAGAAATCCGGGTCGGGGGATGCACTGTGGCCAGGTGGGGAAGGTGAAAATGAGGCAGAGGCTTTTCCTGCCACACTGGGTCATGTCTGCTGCAGCAAGGTCCCAGGACAGGCTGCTGTGCCCACCCTCCAGCTCTGGAGGGTGGAGAGGTGGTGGTGGTGGTGGAGGTGGTGGTGCTGGTGGCGAAGGCAGCAGCTGGACTCTGCATTCCAGCGTCCAGTCACTGGCTCTGTGGAAGTTACCAGGTGCAGGCTGTGGCAAAGGCGACATCAGCTGCACCAGCCACAGGTTTTTGAGCTTGATACATCCAGGAGGTTCTGGTCCCCACCTCTTGACAGGCAGAGGTAGAAGCTCCCTGGTGGGTCTGCACGGCAGACTTCCAGGGGGCGTCCTGGGGTGGAGGGGGGTCCAGCCTACCACCCCTCTCTGACTCTCCCAGCAATTTAGAAAGCACTGGCCGGGCACGGTGGCTCAAGCCTGTAATCCCAGCACTTTGGGAGGCTGAGGCGGGTGGATCACGAGGTCAAGAGATCGAGACCATCCTGGTCAACATGGTGAAACCCCGTTTCTACTAAAAATACAAAAAATTAGCTGGGCATGGTGGCGCGTGCCTGTAATCCCAGCTACTCAGGAGGCTGAGGCAGGAGAATTGCCTGAACCCAGGAGGCGGAGGTTGCGGTGAGCCGAGATCGCGCCATTGCACTCCAGCCTGGGTAACGAGTGAAACTCCGTCTCAAAAAAACAAAAACAAAAACAAAAACAAAAAGAAAGCACTGATTCCCCCCCGTCCCCGTTATATCCCTTTAAATCCCTTTTCTGCTTACATATCCAGAGGGGAGTATTGTTCCTGCCCTGAGCCCTGCAGATGAAAATTCTTAGAGCAAAATGAAGACATGCTGAGTGAGGGCTTCTTGGTGCTGAGAGAATTGTTCTGTTACTCAAGAGATGCCCAATCTCTTCCCTGTTCTGAAGTCAGGGGGAGCCATTAACATGGTGTTGAAGGTATTGGAGCTCATGAACCTGCTGATATTCACAGCAGCCAACGTGAAGGCTGCACCTCTGTTCACCCAATATTAGGGATCTCCTGCCACCCACTGCCAGCACTTTTACTATTTCTTTAATACGAATAAATGCAAAATGCTGCTTTACTTAAGGCTGGGGGGACTGTGAGGGTTTTTCTTTCTTTCTTGTCATGGGTGATCATCTTTATTGCTCTGATGATGTATTCAAAAGTAAACATACATTTGGACCCATTCTTTAAGCCCCTGTTCAAACATTCCTCCTCCAGGAAGTCTTCCCTGATTGCCCACCCAAAGATGTCTTCTCTGCCCTGCTAAGTTTCTGAAAGGCAGTCCTGGGCTCAGATCAATTTCTCACAGTGCTGGGAAGAAGTGCTTGATGGGGAATAACATACAATAAAATATAAAAGTGAGTTTATGCTTTTAGAAGTAAGTACCCAAGGCTCTGCCTTAGCAAGCAGGTCTGAGGACCAAGCACACAGAAAACAGGTTGGCGAGTTTCATGTGAGCAGCCCCCAGGAAGCTGGTGTGGGCAGGGACTGCTGGGCTCTCATGGACTACCAATCCCAAGGGCCTGCTGCAGTTGGCTGAGGCTTGGAAGAAATGTGTATTATGCTGTTCACCCAGGAAGGCTGTCCAGGCTCCAAGTAAAGCAGCCTCAGAGTGACCCAAATTATAATGAGGTGTAAGAGAGGCATCGTACAGTCACGGAACAGGGCAGTCTGAGGGTAGATGGACAGGTGTTCGCTGGAGGCCGGGCCGCCATCTGGGAAGGAAGAGGTAGGGAAGGAAAGGGAGGAAGGCTTTGGCTTTGCACAAATCTGCAAATCCTTGGAACGGAGTAACTGTCCACTCCATTGACGCTAGGCTTGGCTAGAGTGAGGGGATGTGGTGTTTTCCAGGTCAAAGCTGTTACACTAAAGCTGCTTTTATAGTTTGCTCTGTAACCCCTGGAGCCTCTGCCCTCCGTCATGAGAATAACATGCTCCCAGCGTAAGAGTCCTATATGGACCCAAACTCCACAAGCAACCAGGGGCCTCATCCAGCCAATCCCAGCAAAGCCAACAAGAGCCCTAAGTAACCCACAGAGCCGCAGGAAGAAGAAATAATGCTTGTTTCTGTAAGCCACTGAGGCCTGGGGCTGTGTGTTACTCAGTGTGATTGCTGCAGATGCCTGCCTAATACACCTGATTTGTTGGAGTCAAACCTGGAGTGTTCCACCATACCACCCTGCTTCCTGGGAATTAGAGAGCCTTGAAAAACTGCACAGCCCCCTCAAAACTGAAGCCCTGTTGTCATTGTTATTAATTTCCTCATTCCTTACAGCTGCAACTAAGACTTTTTCTTTCCTTAAGTCAGAAAAGAACCAAAGCAAATAACTGAGATTTCAGCTCCATTAATTTTTCAGGGCACCATAAATTAAAGAGCAATTGCAATGCAGTCAATTTCTGCGGGAAAATAAGTCTCCGTGATTGTGCTTTTGTCTAATTACATGGAAGGCTAAGTAGCGCTATTAATACCCAGAAGCACAAGTTATCCTCGAAGAAGGTGCCAGGAGCAAAGAGGCAGCCCAGGAGGCTGGGAAATGCAGAGACACCAGTCAGGGAAGACCAGACCTTGGCAAGGGGGCCAGGTGCTGTCGAGAGCCATGGCAAAGCCCAGCCAGGAATTTTCACTTGGAGGCCCCTGACCTGGACAGTCCCTATTGGTAGAAATTTATCATTCATTCATCTAACAAACTATCTGCCATTCATCCATCCATCTATCCATCCCCATCCACCCATCTATCCACCATCCACCCACCCATCTATCCATCCATCTTCCATTCATCCACCATCCACCCATCCATCTGTCCACCCACCCATACAACCACCTATTCAGCCATTCCCATCCACCCACCCACTCACTCATCCATCCATTCATCCCCATCTACCATCCATCCATCCATCCACCATCCACCCATCCATCCCCATTCATCCACCCACCCACCCTACACACATCCACCATCCATCACCATCTACCCATCCACCCATCCATCCACCCATCCATCCATCCCCATCCATCCCCATCCATCCACCCAACCATTCATCCATCCATCCATCTACCCACCCACCCTACACACATCCACCATCCATCCCCATCCACCAATCCACCCATCCATCCACACACTCATGCATCCCCATCTATCCACCCATGCATTCATCCATCCATCTATCCACCCACCCACCCATCCATCTATCCATCCATCCATCCATCCATCCATCCACCCATCCATCCATCCATCCATCCATCTATCCACCCATCCATCCACCCACACACCCATCCACCCATCTACCCATCTATCCATCCATCCATCCATCCATCTATCCACCCATCCATCCACCCACACATCCATCCATCCATCCATCCACCCACCCATCCATCCATCCATCCCCATCCACCCATCCATCCCCATCCATCCATCCATCCATCCACCCATCCACCCATCCATTCATCCATCCATCCATCCATCCATCCACCCATCCATCCACCCATCCATCCACCCATCTATCCATCCATCCATCCCATCCACCCATCCATCTGTCCACCCACCCATACAACCACCTATTCAGCCATTCCCATCCACCCACCCACTCACTCATCCATCCATTCATCCCCATCTACCCATCCATTCATCCACCCATCTACCCATCCATCCCCATTCATCGACCCACCCACCCTACACATCCACCATCCATCACCATCTACCCATCCACCCATCCATCCACCCATCCATCCATCCCCATCCATCCCCATCCATCCACCCAACCATTCATCCATCCATCCATCTACCCACCCACCCTACACACATCCACCATCCATCCCCATCCACCAATCCACCCATCCATCCACACACTCATGCATCCCCATCTATCCACCCATGCATTCATCCATCCATCTATCCACCCACCCACCCTATACCCATCCACCATCCATCCCCATCCATCCATCCACCCATCCATCTACCCACCCACCCTACACATCCACCATCCATCCATCCATCCACCCATCCATCCATCCACCCACCCATCCATCCATCCATCCATCCATCCATCCACCCACCCATCCATCCATCCATCCATTCATCCCCATCTACCCATCCATCCATCCCATCCATCCATCCATCCATCATCCATCCACCCACATCCATCCATCCATCCATCCACCCACCCATCCATCCCATCCATCCACCCATCCATCCACCCATCATCCATCCATCCATCCACCCACCCATCCATCTACCCATCCACCCATCCATCCACCCATCCATCCATCCCCATCCATCCCCATCCATCCACCCAACCATTCATCCATCCATCCATCTACCCACCCACCCATCATCCATCCATCCATCCCCATCCATCCATCCACCCATCCATCCACACACTCATGCATCCCCATCTATCCACCCATGCATTCATCCATCCATCATCCACCCACCCACCCTATACCCATCCACCATCCATCCATCCATTCAACCACCCATCCATCTACCCATCCATCCATCCACCCACCCATCCATCCCCATCCATCCATCATCCATCCACCCATCCATCCACCATCCATCCATCCATCCATCCATCCATCCACCCACCCATCCATCCATCCACCATCCATCCATCCATCCACCCACCCACTCATCCATCTATTCATCCCCATCTACATCCATTCCCATCCATCAATCCATTTATCAATCCATTCATGAATCCATCCATTCATTCATCCATCCATCCCTTCACCCATCCATCCATCCCCATCCATCCACCCATCTATTCATTCATCCATCCATCCACCCACCCACCCATCCATCCACCCACTCATCCATCCACCCATCCACCCATCCATCACCCATCCATCCATCCACCCATCCATCCATCCATCTACCCACCCACCCACCTATCATCCATCCATCCACTCATCCATCTGTCCACCCACCCATACAACCACCTATCCAGCCATCCTCATCCATCCACCCACTCATCCATCCATTCATCCCCATCTACACATCCATTCCCATCCATCCATCCATCCACCCATCCATTCATCCATCCATCCATCTATCATCCATCCATCCACGATCCATCTGTCCACCCACCCATACAACCACCTATCCATCCATCCCCATCCACCCACCCACTCATCCATCTATTCATCCCCATCTACCCATCCATTCCCATCCATTCATTCATCCATCCATCCACACATCCATTCATCTATCCATCCATTCACCCATCCATCCATCCCCATCCATCCACCCATCTATTCATTCATCCATCCATCCACCCACCCTACATGCATCCACCACTCATCCCCACCCACCCATCCACCCATCCATCTACCCATCCATCCATCCACCCATCCATCCCCATCCATCTACCCACCCACCCACCTATCATCCATCCATCCACTCATCCATCTGTCCACCCACCCATACAACCACCTATCCAGCCATCCTCATCCATCCACCCACTCATCCATCCATTCATCCCCATCTACACATCCATTCCCATCCATCCATCCATCCACCCATCCATTCATCCATCCATCCATCATGTATACATCTATCCATTAATTTATCTGTCCATCCCTCCTTATCCATCCATCCATCTACCCACCCATTCTCAATCTATTCATCCAACTAATATTTGCAGCCAGACAATTTAGATTAAAATGGTGAAAATGACCAGACACCTTCCCTGCCTTCAAGGAGCTTGCCCCAAGTGTGTATATTGGGCATAGACAATAATCAAATGATTGCACAAATATATAGTTACCTGACATGGTTTGGCTCTGTGTCCCACCCAGATCTCATCTCAAATTGCAATCCCCATGCATGGAGGGAGGAACCTGGTGGGAGGTGACTGGCTCACAGGGGCAGTTTCCCCCACGCTGTTCTTGTGTGCTAGTGAGTGACTTCTCATGAGATCTGATGGTTTAAAAGTATTTTTGAGTTCCCAACCTGCGCTCTCTCTCTCCTGATGTCTTGTAAAGACGATGCCTGCTTCCCCTTCCCCTTCCACCATGATGAAGTTTCCTGAGGCCTCCCCACCCGTGCAGAACTTTGAGTCAATTAAACCTCTTTCTCTGTAAACCAGTCTCAGGTAGTTCTTTCCAGCAATGTGGATATGGACTAACAGATACCCATGGTGATCAGTGCTGAGAAAGAGAAGCACAGGAGCATGGAAGAGTAAAATGCTGGGGCCCACGCTGGCCCAGGGTGCACAGGGAAGGCTGCTGATGTGGGCAGCTTCCGTTTGCCCTCCAGGTTCATGCTGGCTCTTTCCAACCCTTCTCTGACCCTGGGAGCTGACCTATGCAGACAGATCCACCCTTCGCTGGCCCTGAGACTGACCTTTTCCCTCTAGCCTCCGGTTGGAGTCAGCCTGTGGGAAGCCTCAGTGCACTGGAGAGAGGCAGGCGTGTGCTATTCCTCTTGTTCCTTGACTGTTCAGCCCAGTTTGGCTCAGCTGTTCCACCCAGAGCCGGGCCTCTTACTGGAACCCTTCCTGCAACTGTGCAGCCCACACCTCCTATTGGGCAGAGGTGCTAGGTTCAGAGTGGCCCCAAAAGGTATCCATGTCCTAATCCTTAGAACCTGTAGCCATTACCTCACAGGGCAGAAAGGGAGCCTGCAGATGGGACTGTTGAGGTGTCCAGATGTGAAGATCACCCAGCCTATCTGCATGGGCCCCAAACAAAATCCCAAGTCCTTACAGAAAGCAGGGGCAGAGGGAGAGTCACACACACACACACTCACCCACACACTCACCCACACACTCATGCACACTCACACAAACACCCACACACGCTCACATAGGCTCACCCACACACACTCGTGTACACTCACACACACTTGTGTACACTCCCACAAACACCCACACACGCTCACATAGGCTCACACCCACACACACTTGTGTACACTCACACAAACACCACACACGCTCACATAGGCTCGCACCCACACACACTTGTGTACACTCCCACAAACACCACACACGCTCACATAGGCTCACACCCACACACACTTGTGTACACTCCCACAAACACCCACACACGCTCACACAGGCTCACACCCACACACACTTGTGTACCTCCCACAAACACCACACACGCCACATAGGCTCACACCACACACACTCGTGTACACTCCCACAAACACACACACGCTCACATAGGCTCACACCCACACACACTCGTGTACCTCCCACAAACACCACACACGCCTCACATAGGCTCGCACCCACACACACTCGTGTACCTCCCACAAACACCACACACGCTCACATAGGCTCACCCACACACACACACTGTGTACACTCACACAAACCCACACACGCTCACATAGGCTCGCACCACACACTCGTGTACACTCACACAAACACCCACACACGCTCACATAGGCTCGCACCCACACACACTTGTGTACACTCCCACAAACACCACACACGCTCATAGGCTCACCCACACACTTGTGTACACTCCACAAACACCACACACGCGCTCACATAGGCTCGCACTCACACACACACACTCGTGTACACTCCCACAACACCACACACGCTCACATGGGCTCACACCCACACACACTTGTACACTCCCACAAACACCACACACGCTCACATAGGCTCGCACCACACACACTCGTGTACACTCCCACAAACACCACACACGCTCACATAGGCTCGCACCCACACACACTGTGTACACTCCCACAACACCACACACGCTCACATAGGCTCGCACCCACACACACTCGTGTACACTCACACAAACCCACACACGCTCACATAGGCTCGCACTCCACACACACTCGTGTACACTCACACAAACACCACACACGCTCACATAGGCTCGCACCCACACACACTCGTGTACACTCACACACACTCGTACACTCCCACAAACACCACACACGCCACATAGGCTCGCACCCACACACTCGTGTACACTCCCACAAACACCACACACGCTCACATAGGCTCGCACCCACACACACTCGTGTACACTCCCACAAACACCACACACGCTCACATAGGCTCGCACCCACACACACTCGTGTACACTCACACAAACACCCACACACACTCACATAGGCTCGCACCCACACACACTTGTGTACACTCACACAAACACCCACACACGCTCACATAGGCTCGCACCCACACACACTCGTGTACACTCACACACACTCGTGTACACTCCCACAAACACCACACACGCTCACATAGGCTCGCACCCACACACACTCGTGTACACTCCCACAAACACCACACACGCTCACATAGGCTCGCACCCACACACACTCGTGTACACTCCCACAAACACCACACACGCTCACATAGGCTCACCCACACACACACTCGTGTACACTCACACAACACCCACACACGCTCACATAGGCTCGCACCCACACACTTGTGTACACTCACACAACACCCACACGCTCACATAGGCTCGCACCCACACACACTCGTGTACACTCACACACACTCGTGTACACTCCCACAAACACCACACATGCTCACATAGGCTCGCACCACACACACTCTTGCACACTCACACAAACACCCACACACGCTCACATAGGCTCACCCACACACTCGTGTACACTCCCACAAACACCACACACGCTCACATAGGCTCGCACCCACACACACTCTTGCACACTCACACAAACACCCACACACGCTCACATAGGCTCACCCACACACACTCGTGTACACTCCCACAAACACCACACACGCTCACATAGGCTCGCACCCACACACACTCTTGCACACTCACACAAACACCCACACACGCTCACATAGGCTCACCCACACACACTCGTGTACACTCACACAAACACCCACACACGCTCACATAGGCTCACCCACACACACTTGTGTACACTCCCACAAACACCACACACGCTCACATAGGCTCTCATACCCACACCCCGACATGCTCACAGTTTCACACTTGCAAATACCAACACACAGGCTCTCACACATGCACACACCCATCCACACCCCCACTCACATGCACTTTCACACACATGCTCACACCCACACCCACACCCATTCTAACACTAACACACACCCACACCCACAAACACATACACTTTCATGCAATCACCCTCTTACATCCACACACATTCACACACTCAAATACACCCTCACACCCATGCTCTCACAAATACAACCTCACCCACAAATACACACATACTTTCACACCCACACACATTCACACTCACACCCACACTCACACATTCTCACACTCAAACACAACCACATGCACAAACTCACATACACTTTCATGTACACAATCACCCTCACACCCACACACTCACATTCATACTCAAATACACCCTCACACCCATGCTCTCACTCAAACACAACTTCACCCACACACACCCACTCACATACACTTTCACACCCACAGCCACATACACTCATACACACATTCACACTCAGTCAACACCCACACCCATGAACACATATGAACACATTCACACCTACTCTCATATACACATTTACACACACACAAACTCACATTACACACTCCCACACACACATTCACATTCACACACATTCACCCACAGTCACACACATTTACACTAACCCCCACCACCTACAAACCAACACCTTCACACCCACCAGCACACATGTTCACACCCACCACACACATTCACACTCACCCACTCACAATGGCACACCCATGCACTCACACACATATGCACACACTCACGCAGTAGGCAGTGTGGAGATGGGGCAGAGGGAGGTGGGAGGCCACCCTGAAGGAGATACTGGCAGCTGCCAACACCTGGAAGAGGCAGGTCGGACTCCTCCCTAGAGCCCAGTGGGAGTGCACCCCACTGACACCTTGATCTTGGGCCAGCGACACTGGTTTTGGACTGTGGGCCTCCAGAACTGTGAGAGAGTAAGTTTCTGTTGCTCTAAGCCAGCAGCCTGTGGCCACTTGTTCCCACGGCTGCAAGGGAGAAACAAAGCCCTCCCCAGCCTCAGAACCCACGTGGCTCCCCACCAGACTGGCCCCCCCGCTCCCCACTCTCCCGGGGACGGGGTCTCAGTTCTCTGCTGAGCCCCATAGATACAGCTCCCAGAGGAGGGGATGCTGATTTGGGGTCTGAAGAGCAAGCCACCACCCTTGGTGAGGGTGGAAGAGATTCCGGGCTAAGGGAAATGCCCTGTGAGGCCTGGTGAGGGTGTGGGGAATGTTCCAGAAGTGGACAAAGGCCTTGTGATTGGCGGGCAGAGAGGGATGGTGACAGGCATGATCCTCATCGCCTGCCACTTACTGGCTCCTCTCCAACCTCTGAGCCCCATGCTCCACCCACCACCACTTCATTCAGCCCCCACAGCACAGCAAAGCAGGCGAGGTCCCTCCAGGTTGCACCAAGGAGGGTGATGGTCCAGCATCCCAGTCGGCAGCCCCGGGAGCCTCCTCCTCAACCAGCCCAGGGGCTCCGTGTCCCATGTGCTCCAAGCGGGCACTCACCTCTGGGTGGGCGGAGCGAACCCCAGCCCCGCAGAGCACATCTTACCTTGCTCTCCTTTGTGTAGGCGAGGATCTTGTCTTCCTCCTTGGGATGAAAAATCAGTGTTTCCACGAAGAAGGGAATGGGCTGCTTCTGAAAGGTGGCGCCTTCGTCTGCACTGAGGAATAGGCTCTGGTCCCGGTCACTGAGTGAGGAGCTGACAAGGATGACCTGAAACACGAAGCGGGTCGTGAGGCCTGGGCAGGGTGCGCCTCTCCCCCGACCACTGACACCAGGGGACAGTGCCTAGAAGTGGCAGCCTGTTCCCAGCCCGGCCGGCTCAGCCTAACTGTAGCCATCCATTCACAGGGTGCCTGGCCCGGCCCTCACCCCTGCAACCAGGGAGGAGATGTCAAGAAATGGCGGGTCCACCCCCAACCTGGCCAGCTCAGTGCCAATCACAGCCATTTATTCACTCATTCACCCATTCATTCATCAAGTGCCTGGGAGGGATGCCCAGAAATAGCGGACCCACCCCCAACCTGGCCGGCTCAGTGCCAATCACAGCCATTTATTCACTCATTCATCTATTCATTCATGGGGTGTCTGGGCCTGGTTTCACACACCAGGGAGGGGTGCCCAGAAATGGCAGGTCCACTCCCAACTCAGCTGACTCAGCCTAACTGCAGCCATACATTCATGCATTCATTCATTCACGAATTCATTCATTCATAAGTGCCTGGGCTGCCCCCCACACACACATCAGAGAGGGGGTACCACAGAAATGGTAGGTCCCACCCAAACCCAGCTGGCTCAGTGCTAATCATAGCCATTCATTCATTCATTCATTCATGGAGTGCAGGGCACTGTTCTGGACACTGAGGCTCCACTGTAAATGCAGGGTTCATGGCCTCTGCCCTGAATGTGAATCCATTCCAGAGAGCCAAGACAGGTGAACACTCAGAGACCCTGTCTAAAGCTCTGTTTCAGGGAAAGCTGCTCCAAAGCAGGGCCAGGACAGATGGGGAGGGAGTGAGTGGGTGGGGCCCACTACTTCCAGCAGAGGAGAACGCTGAGCCGGGGTCCCTGGGGAACTCAGGGGCAGGCCCGAGGGGCTGATGTAGGGATGGAGAGGGGAGACAGACATGGGGCTGGAGCAGCAGCCAGGGCTCAGGTCTGCCAGGCCTCAGAGGTACAGTGGATTGTATGGTGACCCCAGAAAGATTCGTCAGCATCCCTCCCCAGTACCTGTGATTGATCTCACTTGGAAATAGGGTCTTTGGAGACGTGGCTAAGCATCTCAGGATGAAGCCATCTGTATTTGGGGTAGACCCTAAATTCAATAACTGGTATCCTTACAAGGAGAGGGAAGGTGGGGATGCAGACAGAAGGCGACACACAGGCAGAGGCGGAGATGGGGGATGCACCTGCAGGTCACCGCGGCTGTGAACTGCCAGCAGCACAGAAACCTGGGACTGGTACAGAACGAAGAGTCCCTCTGAGCCCCTAGAAGGAACCAGCCCAGCTGACATGTTGAACTCCCAGCCTCCAGACTGTGAGGGGGGATACACGGCTGCTATTTTCAGCTCCCACGTGTGTGGGTCTTTGCCATGGCAGCCCCAGCAAACACACCCAAGAGCTCTGCCGACTGGGGATCCAGCTGTTTGGGGCGGGAGGTCTCCAGGGAGGCGTGAGGGAGGGAGTTTAGGTTTTCAAAGGGGCCACACAGGAGTGGGTCATTTAGGAGGAGATCCCCTTATCCTGGCTGGATTTGGTGGCTTGGTGAGATTCGGGATATCACATCTCTACATTCGGAATGACAGAGACCCAGACACTCACGGGGGCCCTGGGGCCACTCTGTTTTGCAATTGGCAGACAAGGCGGCAGACAAAACTTACCTGAGGTCACACAGCCATGGAATTTGAACCAGGTTACCCAGAGACTCAGTGTGCACCCCTCGCTCCGACCCTACAAGCACACAGTGTCCATTCATTCATTCCCTCATTCAACAAACATGTAGAGTCCTGGCCTACACAGACATTGGGGCCTGCAGGGATGGGGTGAGGCAGGAGAACAGCTGTGGCTGTACTGGACATGTTTCTCATCCTAACGGGGGACCCAAAGCAAGTCCCAAAGAAACTCTCCCTTTGGAGTCAAACATGGGACTCCAGAGCACTGTTCGTAGCCACGTGCTACAGGTGTGCCCATGTAGGATGGGGCATTGAAGCTGGGCCTCCCTCAGGGCTGCGTGGAACCAGTCCTGCTGAAGATGAGCACAGCTTTCCTGGGAAGGACAGTGGGCAATGGCACGAGACGACTATGGTAGCCTTCCCAGACTGCAAAGTATCTCCAGAAGACAATTAAGCTTACGGAGCAAAAATCAATAGGCTGCACGCCGCACCTGCCTTTAAGTGAATGAATGGTGATTCCATAGATTCCTTCCAGGGAAAGCTTCATGAACTTACCAGCTATGGTCATTAATCTCCATCAGCACAAAACCCTGCCCTCCCAGCACACCAGGGGCCTGACAGACCGACGTGGCCTCCGTGAAGAGAGATTCCTTGGACAACTTTGGTCCCTGAAATGGGGACGTGGTGTATGCTCAGAGCTGTGCCTCTTGGTGTGGTTTATCCATAGGAAAAAACACGAGGAGGAGCTGAGGGCCGGTGAGGGGAGCCTTCCATTACGTCATAATGTTGGCAGAGAACACGTAACCACTGGGGAGCTTCTGTGCTCACGATGAAAGGACGGTGCAAGATGACAAGGAAGCATCCTACTGCACACACCACACCGACACATGGGAAAGCCGTCTGTTACAATTCTGTTAGCGACAAGTGACTGGAGAAGTAGGTATGACTTTATCAAGGGGAAGGGCCCAGAAATGAGAATGGAAGGCGGCTTGGTGGGACGTAACAGCAATCGGCCTTAAGTGGCGGAGCTAGCAGGGATTTACTTTGTTACTTTGATAGAATAGTTTCAGATTTACAGAAAAGTTGCAGAGAGCCCAGGGAGCTCCCTGCTGGCTGGGGACAATGAGGCACAGGGAGGTCACATGGACGGTCAGGTCAACCGAGGTCGGGAGCCGAGTGTCTGACTCCAGAGCCCTGTTCTCTGCCACACTCTGCAGGGCCCCCTGCAGGACGGGGCGTTTTAGCTGAGCCCCACGGTTCCTGTCTACGCCACACCCTGCTCCCGTTATTAACACCTTGCATCAGCCTGGGACATGCACCACAAGAGGACGCCAGCATCGGCACATCAGTGTTCTCCAGACACCACGCTTCGTCCAGATTCCTGAGTATTCCCTTGTCCTGGAACAGGACACCGCAGCACATCGTAAGCTGGGACAGTCTGGGGACTTTCCTTGTGCCGGATGACCTTGCGAGCTCTGAGGAGAATGGCCAGGCACGCCGGAGGATGTCTCTCCCATGTGGGTCTGTCTGATGTTCTTCTGGGCATCAGATGGGGTTGGGGGCTATTGGGAGGAGGGCCGCAGGGATGAGTGAGATGCCTCACACTGGGCCTGGCCACGGGCAGACTCGCCACTGATGGTGCTGCTCTTCCCAGCCGGGGTCCTGTGTGTCAGGCTCTCCCTGGTAGAGCCACACTCTTCTCCTTTCCACACTGTCCTCTAGGAAGAAAGTCACCAGGCGCAGCCCACACTTGAGGGGTGGAAGTTAACCCCCACCTCGAGCATGGAAGAGCCACGTCGATGATTTGGAATTCTTTAGCGTGGGAGAGGTTTGTCTCTTCCCCTCCATGATTTACTCATTCAATCATTTATTTATGTTACTGTGAGCTCATGAATATCTGACACTTTCTTGTAATCGGAGACTGTTTTGAAATTTTGTTGCTCAAACAGCTCCAGCTCTGGCCCCGGGGAGCCCCTTCAGCTGGGCCTTGTGTCCCCGTGGCATGCCCCCATCATCCTTCTCCTTCCCAAGGTTCTGCTTCTTCTTATGTTTTTTTGAAACAGAGTCTTGCTTTGTCGCCCAGGCTGGAGTGTAGCAGTGCGATCTCAGCGCACTGCAGCCTCCACCTCCCAGGTTCAAGCAATTCTCTTGCCTCAGCCTCCTGAGTAGCTGGGATTATAGGTACCCACCAACACACCTGGCTAATTTTTGCATTTTTAGCAGAGACAGTGTTTCACCATGTTGCCCAGGCTGGTCTCAAACTCCTGACCTCAGGTGATCCAGCCTCCTTGGCCTCCCAAAGTGCTGGGATGACAGGCATGAGCCACGGTGCCCCGCTTGCCCCTCCCAAGGTTCTGCATACACTGCACGTGGGTTCCCCGGATGAGCAGAAGAAGGAAGGAAGTCCTCGGGCTCATTCATCATCCATTCAACTTTGACCCACACATCTGGCTCCATCTATGCCATTTGCTCAGGGAAGCCCAAATTCCCCTCATTAGAGCACTTTCCCCATGATACAGTTTTCCAAATGTTCTAACCAGGCAACTATGTGTCTGCCCTCCTAATTGGCCGATGTGCCATTTTTGTGCCTTGAGAAAAAACAGGGCTGACACGGAGCTGGCCGTGAGTCCCGCTTGATGGATGCATGCAGGAACAAGCGAATGAATGCCGCCAACTGAGTCTGCGAAGTCCTAAGGGAATTATTTGTTTGCTTTTCAGCTTTGGGAGGAAAACAATATGAACATTTAAGTAGCCTGGAGAGCAAAACTCATAGAAAAACCTCCTCCACCTATTCGTCTTCACCACTTAAAGTTTTGCACATGAATGAAGGCTCTTTTGTTCGTTCATTCATTCATTCATTCATTCAGTCATTCTTCTACATTGCAGAACCACATGGTCCAAGCAAGAATTTAGGTAAACACAGGGCTCTGCGGAGTACCCAGGTGCTGGGCAGGTACAAAGGCAGGTAGGAGGCCTTCCTGGAGGTGGTGACACCCAGATGAGTCTTGAGGAATGGATGGAAAATTGACTGGTAGACCTGGGGGATGGGGCTTCAGGCAGAGAGGACAGCATGACCTTCAAGGCAAGCAGGTGGGGGTCCCTGCCCTGCCTCTCCTCCAGCCTCACCTCCCACCCCTCAGGCTCCTGGCATCACAGCCATGGCAAACTCCTTGTGTGCCTCCAATTAGTGGAGGCCATTTGCATCCCGGTGACCACTTGCGCATGTACTATTCCCTCTGGGTGGAATGCATGGTGGGACCAAGACACCCCACCCCTGCCACTGGTGACTCATAGCCAAACCTTCAATTTTCAAAATGACATAAAATCCACGTGTGATCAGATCAAAATAGCTTCTTCCAAATTTTCTGAACAACCTCAACAAACCTGAATGTTTCTCATTCATATATGTGAGCCTGGTTTGATGCTGGGATGCTCCTCCCCTTGTTATCTGCTCATTGAGCACCCTGTTCTGCAAGGCTCATTTCAAAGGTCACCTCTTCCAGGAAGCCCTCTATGATTGGGAGTTATTCCACTCCTTCCTCTGCCCCCTCCAGCAGCTTGTCCATACATAGGCTACAGCCTGGTGGCCCTGGTGTCCTCCTGGTGGCTCTGCTTCTGCTGCCAGCCTCCCAGCCTGGTAGTGCTCCTGTCTTCATCACTGCCATTTCCCGGGGACTGTGATCCCAACGAATGGGCTTTGGCATTATTCACACACAGGCAGTGGGAGCTCTGGATACAGGGCTTGCTTCTCCGTCACAGCCCCTTTCTGCACAGTCCACACCCTCCATTCGGCCTGGGCTCTGCAGGTGGTGACACAGAGGTGAGAGGAGAAAAGCTCCAGGAAGTGACTCCAACCTGTGTCCTGGCCATCTGGGCCTGGGCTATTTTTGGTGCTGAGTCGGGAAAGTGAGCCGGGAAAGATGGGGAGAGGAAAGTACTGACAGGAAGGGATTATTGGAGCAAAGAAAACAAATCAATTAGCGCCGTGCCAGGCGGAGCTGACAGTTGCTCCTCCAAATTGGGAACCAGCCTCTATTTTAAAGGATGTATTTTTACCGCTTACTATTCTGGGGGAGACATATGTACCTGCACTGGGTTCTGGGGGCCCAGGAGGCTGGGTTTTTGAAACTAGAGGTGACGTTCTAAAATATGGTGATGAGAAATGCTTGACAAATTCATTTGACTAACAGCCAGTGATTCAAAGCGGGAGTCTGAGAAATGGGAGCGCAGCGTATGGGGCCCTGCACATGGTCAGGAGCAGATACAGGGTCGGGGAGTCCCGTATTTCATTAAATACTCACAGCATACCTGCTAGGTGGGTGTGATTATCCCCATTTCTCAGATGGGAAAACAGGCCAGAAAGCCTGTGTTCCCCATGGGAGATCGCACAGACAGCTTTTCCCCTGACGTCTGTGTCACCTCTACAAACACTGCGGTCAATGGCATCCTTCCTTGCACCTGCCCAGACGGCAGCTGGCCAGCACTGGGTCCCAATGCAACAGGCTTGGAAGAGCCTAAAGAGATCCCTCCTGCCCCCAAAGACTGGCGGTGGCTTCAAGAAGTCTGCAGGGCAGGTCTGTCCAGGGCTTTCGAGATGGATTTCCGACTCTGTGAAGAGGGAAGGTGAGGCTGGGAGGGAGGGGCCCCCATTCCTTCTTCACTCTCGGCCCCTCTGCCCATTCTGGAGGGGACTGACTGACTCATTCAGCCCATATGTGCAGACCCCCGGGCTGGGAGCTGAAATCCATGGGATTCCTGCCCCCCTGGGGGGGTCACAGCAGACAGGAAGATCACCGAGTAGGTCTGAGAGGTGTACTCATCAGGGCAGCCCTGAGCAGAGAGGGCCCCTCACCCAGCCTGGACCAGAGTGGAGGAGACACCACCCGTCAGGAGCATTTCTGCAGATGATACAGCTCACACGGGGTGGGCCAGAGTTGACTCTGCAAAAAGATGCCCCGGAGAGACCAAGGGCAGGCCCTGGGAGACACTGAGCTGGCCCTGCCATCCCCTCCCTGCCGGGCCAGGAGGTCCATCTGAAGCCGAGGCCTGGACGCCCCTCTCTGGCTCTTCACAATGAGTCTATACCTCCCTGCCTCCCTGGCTTGCATCCCAGCTGGCCTCTTGCTTGAACCAGCATGACAGAACCACCCCTGTGATCTAGCCCAGCAGGAGCTGGCTATGGCCCTGCCCCAGGCTGTGGGACGTTGCCGAGTCCCCTTCCCTGGCCCGCGCTATCGTCCTGCTGCAGGGCTTCCCACCCAGTTCCTCCAAAAGGTGGTGCCAATGCCCCAGTCTGCCTGGCAGCAAAACTCATCATATCCCGACTCTCAACTTTCCAAGTTAAAAAAAAAAAAAAAAGGAAAACAAACAGCATCCAGAAACCACTTCTGGCCCCTGCTAGAGCTCTGACTCGAAGTCGGCTCTGCAGACCTCTGGTTTCCATTCACAAACCTCTGTCCCTGAGAGGCTGCTTTTAGTCTGCCCTTTACCAAGTTTAGCCTCAAGGATTGGTGTCATTTGGATTTGCCTTTCTATTTCAAACCCCATTGCCCAGTCTACTCCTGGCCCAGTTCAGGGTACAGACGACCTGGCTTTGCTGCTGAGTGAGGCAAACAGTGGAGGCGAAAATATACTGCAGCCTCCACCCCCGGATCTGAAATTAGAATCTTCCCAGAGTGTCTCATCCAAGCCTGTGTGAGTCACAACGAGCAGAAAGCATTCTCCCTCCCGGTGCTTCCCCCTGCGGCTGAATGCACACGGCTCACGGGATGTTCAGCACACTCTATCAGTGTGTGCTGGTGATTTAGGAGAAAGTCACCCCCGCAATGGCCATGTTCAGGTGACCCTGAGTGCTGTAGAGGTCCCAGGATGCAGAGTCCGACTCAGATGTGGCCTTAGGCAAGTCCCTTTCCTCACTGTTAACTCGGAGATAATAATCTCTTCTGTGCTGAGGTTCCCAATGAGGCAAACATTTGCAAGTGTCTTAGAACTATGAGGGGTCTTCATTCCTTTTGTTGCTTTCTCCAACTAGAAAAAAAGATCTATGCTTGGAGAAATCACAGGTGGTCTGCAGGTTCATTCCTGCTGGGGCCCTTCACAGTCTCCCAGGTGCTCCTGGGGTTCAAGACTCACTCCCAGACTCCCCTGAAGACGTGGCTCCCACACATTATGAGTTACAACAGTGCTGGGCTGTGTCCAGGTCCCAGGGGCTCACCACACCCTCACAGTCTTTATATGACTGGGTCTCACTTTGCCGGATGCCCCTGGCCAACTTCTGACTGCCTGCAGGGCAGGGCCCAGGGGGACATGCCAGTGGCTGGGGGTGAAGAGGAGGCTGTGGCGGTTAACCAGGTGAGATAACCTGGTGACCTGTCCTTGAGCAGAGGTAGTAAAACTGGAGGGGAGAGGTAGTAAGCAGAACTCAAGGACACCTTGGAGTTACAGTTCAGAGGCTTTGCTGGAAAATAAATAAAATGGGGAAATAGGAGAGCACACTAAGTTTCAGGCTTGGATCAAAGGGTAGCTGATGGTGCTTTGCAGAGATGGGGGTACA
This sequence comes from Saguinus midas, assembly GCA_021498475.1. Taxonomy (NCBI): domain Eukaryota; kingdom Metazoa; phylum Chordata; class Mammalia; order Primates; family Cebidae; genus Saguinus; species Saguinus midas. The sequence continues at coordinate 130,743,400 of CM038393.1, read as the reverse complement.
GGAGGAAGAACTGGTGAGGGAAATGAAGCTGAGGTCAGTGTGAGCTGCTGAGGTTCCTGAGGTACACCTGGGTGGAGGAAGGGGAGGGGTTTAATAAGTGAGGCTGGGCTGGAGAGGAAATTTGCATGGGGGGAAAGGCATTTGGAAGCTCCATGGACAGACTCCTGGCTGAGGGTCCTGAGGATCAGCTCACCCAGGCATGGTGGAAAGTGAGAAAAAGAACTGGCCTTGGATGGAGACCAGAGGGACCCTGCAGAGATCAGCCAGTAGGGAGTAAGGAGGGGGCGCCGCTGAAGAGGGGTGAGGGGCCCCGGCAGGCTGAGGGAGAGAGCTCAGCTTCCCACCTCCTGACTCTCACCTCCTCCCTCCCTCACCTCTCAGCCGGGCCTGCCCTGCCTCAGCCTCTCTGACTTCTTTCACACTCATGTTTGTTTCATACCCGTGGTCCCTTTCACACGGCTCTGGCCACCCTGGCCTCAGGCTGGCTCTCTGTTCTGGCTCTGGAGAGCCCCTTCCCAGAGGGTGTGTAGCTGGCTCCTTCTTTTTAAAGATTTATTTTTATTTGTATGAATATTACTTCTAATGGGCCAATCATAACTGTATACGTCTGTGGGTACGACGTGCTGTTTTGATAATGTTTGTGAATATATTCACACACGATGCACATCAGGCAATGAATAAATGACGCTAATCAACACAGCCATCACCTCGCCCACTTGTTTTCTGAGATGAGACATTTGAGATTTCAAAACAGGAAGGGAAGCAAACTCCAAATAACCAGCTTCTCCTTTCCCACAGCGGGCAGCGCCAAGGCCACCGCCTCAGAACGCACCCTTTAAATGGGCCCCGACTCTAGGTCATTCTTTTTTCTGAAAACATCCTTTTAGATTATTATTTTTCATGGTGGTAAAACAGACATAACATAAAACGTCCCATGTAGCACACAGTTCAGTGGCGCTAGGCGTCCACGCTGCCATGCAGTCATCACCACCAACCTTCTCTGCAGCTTTTCCATGACCCCGAACTGCAGCTCCGTCTGCGGGAAGCCCAGCCCCTCACCCCCTCCCTTTGTGTTCTGTGCTCCCTTCCTGGCCCATCCCCACATGAGGCTGCGTGCTCAGGGCTGTCTTGTTCACTGCTGAATCCCAAGCCCCACCTGGCACCGAGTCAGGCTCAGGCCGCTGAACACACTGATGGGATGGATGTATTTCACTCTCATGTCCGGCAGACTTTTAACATTTAAGGGAGGCGGTGCTCTGTTCTATTCTGTTCTGTCTGTTCTGTGTGTTCATGTCTCAGCCCTTCTCAGCCCCACCTGAAGCCCAGGAGCCTGGAAGCCTGGAGACCACATACCCCTCACTCCCTTAGACCCTGACCCTGAGCTGCCTTCATATGAGCGCTGACAGGCACAAGAGCGGAGACTCCTTGTTCTCCAGCACCTGCTGCAGGCAGGCCCAAGGCTGTGCCAGGGTCTCCAGCATCCTCTCCAGGCCCACCCGCTTGGGTGTAGCAGGAGCTGAAGATTGGCAGCCATTTCTCAAAGTTCCAGCACACCCAACCTCCTGCTATTTCCAGTGGCTTGTGTCAAAGTCCTTGTATCAAACCTCTTCCTCCTCCAGACACCAAAAGTGGTTTCTATCCAAGACCTGTGAACTCCTGGATCTAGAACTATTTTACCAAATAAATACCAACTGTTCTTCTTTTTCTCTCCCCTTCCTTCCTCCCTCTGTTCCTTCTTTCCTGCCTTCCTCCCTACTTCTCTCCCTCCCTCCTTTCTCCTATCCTTCCTTCATCCCACCCCTCCATCTGTCCTTCCATGCATCCATCCACTGAGGAGGGACTGTAAGGGTTCCCGAGCTGATCTGAAACCTTCTCTTGCGTGGACCAGGCCATGCCTTCACACCGGCCTGCCCAAGGTCTTGGGACTGCCTAACCTCTTCCCTGCCAAGACACAGGAATTTTGCTAAGACATTTTTCGTGGCTCCTCAGCCGACCGAGGCACATCAAGAGTTAACAAGAACTTTGCCCCTCAAATAAAAGCTGTCCGCCAAATAGGAATCGGGGCAGGGCCAAGCTGGAGAGAACTGTTGGCATCATGGTTCCTGAAAGAGATTTGCTCAACTAGGTGGGCGAGGGCCCCATTCATCCCCCATGGCATGGGACTTCATGCACAATTCTGAGAAACACGTTGGGAGCCACACGAACTGATGCCAGGGCTTGGGCGGGCAGCATCACCCACCCATCCTGCGTAGGAATATGTAAGGCCTGGCATTCTCAGCAGGACACCTCCCACTGTCCTCTGCTTAGCAGAGGGAATTTTAAAAAATGCATGAAGAGTCTGTGTGCAGTGGTAGACACCGGTAATCCCAGCATTTTGGGAGGCCGAGGTGGGTGGATCACATGAGTCTAGGAGTTTGAGACCAGCCTGGGCAACAAGGTGAAATCCTGTCTCTCCAAGTACAGAAAAATTAGCCAGACATGGTGGCACGCACCTGTCATCCCAGCTACTTTGTGGGGGGATGGGGGTTGCGGTGCTGAGGCAGGGGGATCTCTTGAGCCTGGGAGGCAGAGGTTGTACTGAGCTGAGATCATGCCACCGTACTCTAGACTGGGCTACAGAGCTAGACCAAGTCTCAAAAAATAAGTTAATGAATGAATACAAAATAAAATCCTACAAAGGACAAAAGTCAAGAGAATCATTTTCACTGAGGATGACGAGGGGGAACAGCACCACACTTGGGACTCGAACTCCTCATTCACCGAGCACCAGGGACTGTGGTAGCTGCTGGGTTAGGATGGTAGGCAGGGCGGTACAGGATGAAACCTCCCTCCCGTGGGCTTACAGCTGAGTGTAAATGACAGGGAGGAAGACAGGAATATGATCGTCTCAGATGGTGGTGAGTGCCGCGAACAAGAGAAAATCAGGTAATTAAATGACTAATGTGCATATGTCTTTATATACATGTGTTCATACATAAATACATGCATGCATATGACACACACAAATACATGCAAGTGCTATAGGAAGGGATGTCCATACGTATGAGTGAATCCGCAGAGACAGAGGCGTGAAGCAGGCCAGAAGGTGAGCAGCACTGTTCCTGGGTGAGGAGATGACGGTGGCTTTTTCGTGCATTGGAAAATGTTTCTGGCTACACTGCTTAGTCTGTGCCTCATGGCCTAGTGTGACACATCTGTGGAATGACTAAATACATTCGCGTAAGTCAATATTCTTAAATGAAGGTCTTACATTTGTCATTAGGAAAGAATCCAATAAATAATATACTTTCATGAAAGAGGAATGTGTTTGCAAGCAAACGCCTGAGAAAGTCTCCCAGGAACACACGTGTGAGACACTAAGGTTCACTGAGAAAGTCCGTCAGGAACACACGTGTGAGACACTAAGGTTCACTGAGAAAGTCCGTCAGGAACACACCTGTGAGACACTAAGGTTCACTGAGAAAGTCCCCCAGGAACACACGTGTGAGACACTAAGGTTCACTGAGAAAGTCCGTCAGGAACACACGTGTGAGACACTAAGGTTCACTGAGAAAGTCCGTCAGGAACACACGTGTGAGACACTAAGGTTCACTGAGAAAGTCCCCAGAAACACACCTGTGAGACACTAAGGTTCACTGAGAAAGTCCGTCAGGAACACACGTGTGAGACACTAAGGTTCACTGAGAAAGTCCGTCAGGAACACACGTGTGAGACACTAAGGTTCACTGAGAAAGTCCGTCAGGAACACACCTGTGAGACACTAAGTTTCACTGAGAAAGTCCGTCAGGAACACGTGTGAGACACTAAGGTTCACTGAGAAAGTCCGTCAGGAACACGTGTGAGACACTAAGGTTCACTGAGAAAGTCCCCAGGAACACACGTGTGAGACACTAAGGTTCACTGAGAAAGTCCCCAGGAACACACGTGTGAGACACTAAGGTTCACTGAGAAAGTCCCCAGGAACACACGTGTGAGACACTAAGGTTCACTGAGAAAGTCCGTCAGGAACACACCTGTGAGACACTAAGGTTCACTGAGAAAGTCCGTCAGGAACACGTGTGAGACACTAAGGTTCACTGAGAAAGTCCGTCAGGAACACACCTGTGAGACACTAAGGTTCACTGAGAAAGTCCCCAGAAACACACCTGTGAGACACTAAGGTTCACTGAGAAAGTCCGTCAGGAACACACCTGTGAGACACTAAGGTTCACTGAGAAAGTCCGTCAGGAACACACGCGTGAGACACTAAGGTTCACTGAGAAAGTCCGTCAGAACACACCTGTGAGACACTAAGGTTCACTGAGAAAGTCCCCAGAAACACACCTGTGAGACACTAAGGTTCACTGAGAAAGTCCGTCAGGAACACACCTGTGAGACACTAAGGTTCACTGAGAAAGTCCGTCAGGAACACACGTGTGAGACACTAAGGTTCACTGAGAAAGTCCGTCAGGAACACACGTGTGAGACACTAAGGTTCACTGAGAAAGTCCGTCAGGAACACACGTGTGAGACACTAAGGTTCACTGAGAAAGTCCCCAGGAACACACTGTGAGACACTAAGGTTCACTGAGAAAGTCCCCAGGAACACACGTGTGAGACACTAAGGTTCACTGAGAAAGTCCCCCAGGAACACACGTGTGAGACACTAAGGTTCACTGAGAAAGTCCGTCAGGAACACACCTGTGAGACACTAAGGTTCACTGAGAAAGTCCGTCAGGAACACACGTGTGAGACACTAAGGTTCACTGAGAAAGTCCCCCAGAAACACACCTGTGAGACACTAAGGTTCACTGAGAAAGTCCGTCAGGAACACACCTGTGAGACACTAAGGTTCACTGAGAAAGTCCCCCAGAAACACACCTGTGAGACACTAAGGTTCACTGAGAAAGTCCGTCAGGAACACATGTGTGAGACACTAAGGTTCACTGAGAAAGTCCGTCAGGAACACACGTGTGAGACACTAAGGTTCACTGAGAAAGTCCGTCAGGAACACACGTGTGAGACACTAAGGTTCACTGAGAAAGTCCGTCAGGAACACACGTGTGAGACACTAAGGTTCACTGAGAAAGTCCCCCAGAAACACACCTGTGAGACACTAAGGTTCACTGAGAAAGTCCGTCAGGAACACACGGTGAGACACTAAGGTTCACTGAGAAAGTCCGTCAGGAACACACGTGTGAGACACTAAGGTTCACTGAGAAAGTCCGTCAGGAACACACGTGTGAGACACTAAGGTTCACTGAGAAAGTCCCCCAGGAACACACGTGTGAGACACTAAGGTTCACTGAGAAAGTCCCCCAGGAACACACGTGTGAGACACTAAGGTTCACTGAGAAAGTCCCCCAGGAACACACGTGTGAGACACTAAGGTTCACTGAGAAAGTCCGTCAGGAACACACCTGTGAGACACTAAGGTTCACTGAGAAAGTCCCCCAGAAACACACCTGTGAGACACTAAGGTTCACTGAGAAAGTCCGTCAGGAACACACCTGTGAGACACTAAGGTTCACTGAGAAAGTCCGTCAGGAACACACGTGTGAGACACTAAGGTTCACTGAGAAAGTCCGTCAGGAACACACGTGTGAGACACTAAGGTTCACTGAGAAAGTCCGTCAGGAACACACGTGTGAGACACTAAGGTTCACTGAGAAAGTCCGTCAGGAACACACGTGTGAGACACTAAGGTTCACTGAGAAAGTCCCCCAGGAACACACCTGTGAGACACTAAGGTTCACTGAGAAAGTCCGTCAGGAACACACGTGTGAGACACTAAGGTTCACTGAGAAAGTCCGTCAGGAACACACGTGTGAGACACTAAGGTTCACTGAGAAAGTCCGTCAGGAACACACCTGTGAGACACTAAGGTTCACTGAGAAAGTCCCCCAGGAACACACGTGTGAGACACTAAGGTTCACTGAGAAAGTCCCCCAGGAACACACGTGTGAGACACTAAGGTTCACTGAGAAAGTCCCCCAGGAACACACGTGTGAGACACTAAGGTTCACTGAGAAAGTCCGTCAGGAACACACGTGTGAGACACTAAGGTTCACTGAGAAAGTCCCCCAGGAACACACGTGTGAGACACTAAGGTTCACTGAGAAAGTCCGTCAGGAACACACCTGTGAGACACTAAGGTTCACTGAGAAAGTCCCCCAGGAACACACGTGTGAGACACTAAGGTTCACTGAGAAAGTCCCCAGGAACACACGTGTGAGACACTAAGGTTCACTGAGAAAGTCCCCAGGAACACACATGTGAGACACTAAGGTTCACTGAGAAAGTCCCCAGGAACACACGTGTGAGACACTAAGGTTCACTGAGAAAGTCCATCAGGAACACACGTGTGAGACACTAAGGTTCACTGAGAAAGTCCCCAGGAACACACGTGTGAGACACTAAGGTTCACTGAGAAAGTCCGTCAGGAACACACCTGTGAGACACTAAGGTTCACTGAGAAAGTCCCCCAGGAACACACGTGTGAGACACTAAGGTTCACTGAGAAAGTCCCCCAGGAACACACGTGTGAGACACTAAGGTTCACTGAGAAAGTCCCCCAGGAACACACATGTGAGACACTAAGGTTCACTGAGAAAGTCCCCCAGGAACACACGTGTGAGACACTAAGGTTCACTGAGAAAGTCCGTCAGGAACACACGTGTGAGACACTAAGGTTCACTGAGAAAGTCCGTCAGGAACACACCTGTGAGACACTAAGGTTCACTGAGAAAGTCCCCCAGGAACACACCTGTGAGACACTAAGGTTCACTGAGAAAGTCCGTCAGGAACACACCTGTGAGACACTAAGGTTCACTGAGAAAGTCCGTCAGGAACACACGTGTGAGACACTAAGGTTCACTGAGAAAGTCCCCAGGAACACACGTGTGAGACACTAAGGTTCACTGAGAAAGTCCCCAGGAACACACGTGTGAGACACTAAGGTTCACTGAGAAAGTCCCCAGAAACACACCTGTGAGACACTAAGGTTCACTGAGAAAGTCCTCAGGAACACACGTGTGAGACACTAAGGTTCACTGAGAAAGTCCCCCAGGAACACACGTGTGAGACACTAAGGTTCACTGAGAAAGTCCCCCAGGAACACACGTGTGAGACACTAAGGTTCACTGAGAAAGTCCCCCAGGAACACACGTGTGAGACACTAAGGTTCACTGAGAAAGTCCGTCAGGAACACACGTGTGAGACACTAAGGTTCACTGAGAAAGTCCGTCAGGAACACACGTGTGAGACACTAAGGTTCACTGAGAAAGTCCCCCAGAAACACACCTGTGAGACACTAAGGTTCACTGAGAAAGTCCGTCAGGAACACACGTGTGAGACACTAAGGTTCACTGAGAAAGTCCGTCAGGAACACACCTGTGAGACACTAAGGTTCACTGAGAAAGTCCGTCAGAACACACGTGTGAGACACTAAGGTTCACTGAGAAAGTCCGTCAGGAACACACGTGAGACACTAAGGTTCACTGAGAAAGTCCGTCAGGAACACACCTGTGAGACACTAAGGTTCACTGAGAAAGTCCCCAGGAACACACGTGTGAGACACTAAGGTTCACTGAGAAAGTCCCCAGGAACACACGTGAGACACTAAGGTTCACTGAGAAAGTCCCCAGGAACACACGTGTGAGACACTAAGGTTCACTGAGAGTCCGTCAGGAACACACGTGTGAGACACTAAGGTTCACTGAGAAAGTCCCCCAGGAACACACGTGAGACACTAAGGTTCACTGAGAAAGTCCGTCAGGAACACACCTGTGAGACACTAAGGTTCACTGAGAAAGTCCCCAGGAACACACGTGTGAGACACTAAGGTTCACTGAGAAAGTCCCCAGGAACACACGTGTGAGACACTAAGGTTCACTGAGAAAGTCCCCCAGGAACACACATGTGAGACACTAAGGTTCACTGAGAAAGTCCCCCAGGAACACACGTGTGAGACACTAAGGTTCACTGAGAAAGTCCATCAGGAACACACGTGTGAGACACTAAGGTTCACTGAGAAAGTCCCCAGGAACACACGTGAGACACTAAGGTTCACTGAGAAAGTCCGTCAGGAACACACCTGTGAGACACTAAGGTTCACTGAGAAAGTCCCCAGGAACACACCGTGTGAGACACTAAGGTTCACTGAGAAAGTCCCCAGGAACACACGTGTGAGACACTAAGGTTCACTGAGAAAGTCCCCAGGAACACACATGTGAGACACTAAGGTTCACTGAGAAAGTCCCCAGGAACACACGTGTGAGACACTAAGGTTCACTGAGAAAGTCCGTCAGGAACACACGTGTGAGACACTAAGGTTCACTGAGAGTCCGTCAGGAACACACCTGTGAGACACTAAGGTTCACTGAGAAAGTCCCCAGGAACACACCTGTGAGACACTAAGGTTCACTGAGAAAGTCCGTCAGGAACACACCTGTGAGACACTAAGGTTCACTGAGAAAGTCCGTCAGGAACACACGTGTGAGACACTAAGGTTCACTGAGAAAGTCCCCCAGGAACACACGTGTGAGACACTAAGGTTCACTGAGAAAGTCCCCCAGGAACACACGTGTGAGACACTAAGGTTCACTGAGAAAGTCCCCAGAAACACACCTGTGAGACACTAAGGTTCACTGAGAAAGTCCGTCAGGAACACACGTGTGAGACACTAAGGTTCACTGAGAAAGTCCCCAGGAACACACGTGTGAGACACTAAGGTTCACTGAGAAAGTCCCCAGGAACACACTGTGAGACACTAAGGTTCACTGAGAAAGTCCCCAGGAACACACGTGTGAGACACTAAGGTTCACTGAGAAAGTCCGTCAGGAACACACGTGTGAGACACTAAGGTTCACTGAGAAAGTCCGTCAGGAACACACGTGTGAGACACTAAGGTTCACTGAGAAAGTCCCCCAGAAACACACCTGTGAGACACTAAGGTTCACTGAGAAAGTCCGTCAGGAACACACGTGTGAGACACTAAGGTTCACTGAGAAAGTCCGTCAGGAACACACCTGTGAGACACTAAGGTTCACTGAGAAAGTCCGTCAGAACACACGTGTGAGACACTAAGGTTCACTGAGAAAGTCCCCAGGAACACACCTGTGAGACACTAAGGTTCACTGAGAAAGTCCGTCAGGAACACACGTGTGAGACACTAAGGTTCACTGAGAAAGTCCGTCAGGAACACACGTGTGAGACACTAAGGTTCACTGAGAAAGTCCCCAGGAACACACCTGTGAGACACTAGGGTCACTGAGAAAGTCCCCAGGAACACACCTGTGAGACACTAAGGTTCACTGAGAAAGTCCGTCAGGAACACACCTGTGAGACACTAAGGTTCACTGAGAAAGTCCGTCAGGAACACACGTGTGAGACACTAAGGTTCACTGAGAAAGTCCCCAGAAACACACCTGTGAGACACTAAGGTTCACTGAGAAAGTCCGTCAGGAACACACTGTGAGACACTAAGGTTCACTGAGAAAGTCCGTCAGGAACACACCTGTGAGACACTAAGGTTCACTGAGAAAGTCCGTCAGGAACACACGTGTGAGACACTAAGGTTCACTGAGAAAGTCCCCCAGGAACACACCTGTGAGACACTAAGGTTCACTGAGAAAGTCCGTCAGGAACACACGTGTGAGACACTAAGGTTCACTGAGAAAGTCCGTCAGGAACACACGTGTGAGACACTAAGGTTCACTGAGAAAGTCCCCCAGGAACACACCTGTGAGACACTAAGGGTCACTGAGAAAGTCCCCCAGGAACACACCTGTGAGACACTAAGGTTCACTGAGAAAGTCCGTCAGGAACACACCTGTGAGACACTAAGGTTCACTGAGAAAGTCCGTCAGGAACACACGTGTGAGACACTAAGGTTCACTGAGAAAGTCCGTCAGGAACACACGTGTGAGACACTAAGGTTCACTGAGAAAGTCCGTCAGGAACACACGTGTGAGACACTAAGGTTCACTGAGAAAGTCCCCCAGGAACACACCTGTGAGACACTAAGGTTCACTGAGAAAGTCCGTCAGGAACACACCTGTGAGACACTAAGGTTCACTGAGAAAGTCCGTCAGGAACACACTGTGAGACACTAAGGTTCACTGAGAAAGTCCGTCAGGAACACACCTGTGAGACACTAAGGTTCACTGAGAAAGTCCGTCAGGAACACACGTGTGAGACACTAAGGTTCACTGAGAAAGTCCCCCAGGAACACACCTGTGAGACACTAAGGTTCACTGAGAAAGTCCGTCAGGAACACACCTGTGAGACACTAAGGTTCACTGAGAAAGTCCGTCAGGAACACACCTGTGAGACACTAAGGTTCACTGAGAAAGTCCGTCAGGAACACACGTGAGACACTAAGGTTCACTGAGAAAGTCCGTCAGGAACACACCTGTGAGACACTAAGGTTCACTGAGAAAGTCCCCAGGAACACACGTGTGAGACACTAAGGTTCACTGAGAAAGTCCGTCAGGAACACACGTGTGAGACACTAAGGTTCACTGAGAAAGTCCCCAGGAACACACGTGTGAGACACTAAGGTTCACTGAGAAAGTCCCCAGGAACACACGTGAGACACTAAGGTTCACTGAGAAAGTCCGTCAGGAACACACGTGTGAGACACTAAGGTTCACTGAGAAAGTCCCCAGGAACACACGTGTGAGACACTAAGGTTCACTGAGAAAGTCCGTCAGGAACACACGTGTGAGACACTAAGGTTCACTGAGAAAGTCCGTCAGGAACACACGTGTGAGACACTAAGGTTCACTGAGAAAGTCCGTCAGGAACACACCTGTGAGACACTAAGGTTCACTGAGAAAGTCCCCCAGGAACACACGTGTGAGACACTAAGGTTCACTGAGAAAGTCCGTCAGGAACACACGTGTGAGACACTAAGGTTCACTGAGAAAGTCCCCAGGAACACACGTGTGAGACACTAAGGTTCACTGAGAAAGTCCGTCAGGAACACACCTGTGAGACACTAAGGTTCACTGAGAAAGTCCGTCAGGAACACACCTGTGAGACACTAAGGTTCACTGAGAAAGTCCGTCAGGAACACACGTGTGAGACACTAAGGTTCACTGAGAAAGTCCGTCAGGAACACACCTGTGAGACACTAAGGTTCACTGAGAAAGTCCCCCAGGAACACACGTGTGAGACACTAAGGTTCACTGAGAAAGTCCGTCAGGAACACACGTGTGAGACACTAAGGTTCACTGAGAAAGTCCCCCAGGAACACACGTGTGAGACACTAAGGTTCACTGAGAAAGTCCGTCAGGAACACACGTGTGAGACACTAAGGTTCACTGAGAAAGTCCGTCAGGAACACACGTGTGAGACACTAAGGTTCACTGAGAAAGTCCCCCAGGAACACACGTGTGAGACACTAAGGTTCACTGAGAAAGTCCGTCAGGAACACACGTGTGAGACACTAAGGTTCACTGAGAAAGTCCGTCAGGAACACACGTGTGAGACACTAAGGTTCACTGAGAAAGTCCGTCAGGAACACACCTGTGAGACACTAAGGTTCACTGAGAAAGTCCCCCAGGAACACACGTGTGAGACACTAAGGTTCACTGAGAAAGTCCGTCAGGAACACACGTGTGAGACACTAAGGTTCACTGAGAAAGTCCCCAGGAACACACGTGTGAGACACTAAGGTTCACTGAGAAAGTCCGTCAGGAACACACGTGTGAGACACTAAGGTTCACTGAGAAAGTCCGTCAGGAACACACGTGTGAGACACTAAGGTTCACTGAGAAAGTCCGTCAGGAACACACGTGTGAGACACTAAGGTTCACTGAGAAAGTCCCCCAGGAACACACTTGTGAGACACTAAGGTTCACTGAGAAAGTCCCCCAGGAACACACTTGTGAGACACTAAGGTTCACTGAGAAAGTCCCCCAGGAACACACGTGTGAGACACTAAGGTTCACTGAGAAAGTCCGTCAGGAACACACCTGTGAGACACTAAGGTTCACTGAGAAAGTCCCCCAGGAACACACGTGTGAGACACTAAGGTTCACTGAGAAAGTCCCCCAGGAACACACGTGTGAGACACTAAGGTTCACTGAGAAAGTCCGTCAGGAACACACCTGTGAGACACTAAGGTTCACTGAGAAAGTCTCCCAGGAGGACACTTGTGAGACACTAATGTTTACTGCTGGGTCATCTATGAACAGCCAGTTTTCGATAGTTTTATGGTTTATTTATTTATTTATTCATTCATTCATTTAGACCCAGGGTCTTTCTTTGTCGCCCAGGCTGGAGTGCAGTGGTCTGATCTCAGCTCACTGCAGCCTCCTCTGCCTCCCAGACTTAAGACTCCTCCCTTCTCAGCCTTCCAAATAGCTGGGAGCCACCATGTGTAGATAATTTTAATTTTTTTGTAGACATGGGGTCTCCCTTTATTGCCCAGGCTGGTCTTGAATTCTTGGGCCCAAGCAATCTGCCTGCCTTGGCTTCAGGCAGTGCTGGGATCACAGATGTGAGCCATCATGCCCGGACTATCAATACTTTTAATCCAACAGTCTTTCTTTTCCTCTCTTCTTCCCTCCTCTCTCCGTTCCTTCTTTCCTGCCTCTGTAACTTCTTCTTTCCCTCCCTCTCTCCCCCGCTCTTCCTTCTCTCCTTCCTTCATCCCACCCTTCCATCGACTTTCCGTCATCCATCCCTCCATCCACTGAGGAGTGACTGTAAGGGCTCATGAAGAGAGGAGTGCTGTGTGCTGTGATTCCAGTGCCCGCTGTGGCTACCTGCTATAGCCATCTCCATGCAACTCCTGTGCCCACCTCCTTGCATGGTTGCCAGTGGCTTCTGGCTCCCAGGCTCGTCTCTGCTTGGACTTGAACTTCTTCTAGTGGGGTGAGAGACATCGACTGTGTGCCTGGCTCTGTGCGAGGCACCTGCCCCCACAAGGCCTCATTTTATTCTCACAACAGCTACATGTGGGAGGCGTTCTGGTCTGTCTTTTACAGACAAAGAAACTTGGGCTGGGAGTGGTGAGATGACCCACTCACGACCACACAACGTGTGAGCCACGCGCTGGCATGAGACGCGGCTCTGTCTGACTCGGAGCTGTCGTCCTGCCTCTGCGCCGAGACTTGAGCTGACAAGCATCCAGTGTAATTTAGTGAAACACTCACTCAAACACGATTACAGAATTGACTGTCAGGAAAGGGCTGATTCCATTTTAATTACTGGCCCGACAATTGCTGAAATGCCAAGAAACATCCTTGACAACATTTGTAAATTTAATGGCAAGGCAAACCCCTTCTCTTTGGCCAGAAGGCTGACTTGGAAAACCTTAGGTTTGGTCGATAATAACTAAATAAGGCAAACACATTTCAGGCATATAAACATAACTCATCGTCGATACTTTGTAACCTTGATTTATTCATCATCTGTGCAGCATTTGTGAGATGAGAGCCCCCGCCATCCTCCTCCTCCGCGATCACTGCTGGTCTCTGTTCTCTTAAGGGGTTTTGCACCGAGGCTCTGGAGTGAAGATGGTTTAATCATGTTTTGTTTGCCTGTCTGAAGACATTTTGCAGACAATGCTAAAAGTCTGTTTGCTTGGGCAGAGCGCTGCGGACGGCTAATTCTCTGGAGTGACGGTGTTTTGGAAGATTGTCTTTTATCAGGACGGTTGCATTAACTATGTACGGTTGGATGTGTGAACAATTTGTCCATTTATCTGGCCCCTAATTGAACAGTGGAAGGCAAGGGAATGCATCTCGGTAGCTTTGTGTTAGGTCTTTTCAGCGGCGATGCTGGCAGCCTCCTGGGCGAAGATGACAGCTTTCAACTTTCGGAAAGAACTGTGGAATCTCCTAAGACTTTCTCTTCAAATATTTGTGATGAGAAGCCAAGACAGTATTGTGGCTGCTGGTCAAATTGGTTAAGATCTTGCATCAGCTTCAACTAGAAGCCGCTCTTAACGGTTTCTTACCGTTTCCTTATCGTTTCCATGAAGCTGGTGTCTGAAGCCAAAAAGCGAGTCAGGGTTTACACTGAATGGCCAAGGTCACGGTCATCCATTTAGGGACCATTAGTATTCCATGTCATAGCCTCCAGTAAGGACAGAGTCACCTCCTCCTATTTGGGTGGCGAAGCTACCCTTCTGTCTGGAGATGTCCCACTCAAGGTCTGTAGGTGATACTGGCTTGAATCACGACTGGTGTGAACGAAGAACTTCCGTATGGCATCGAGTAGACAGCAATGCTGGCAGCAAATAGCTGTGCATAGAATTTATCTATGCCGGGCACTGGACCAAATACTTTCTTTATATTTTCAGCCACCACTGATGAGGTAGTTCTTATTATTATCCCTGTTGAATGGCCCCAGGTGAGTCCTAGAGGGGGCGGGTGCCACCCAGGGGCATAGGTTCACGGGGTAGAGCCCTGACCGCCACTGCAGAGGTGGATATGGGACGCACGCCGCTCTTCCTCCTCTTGACTTCTGCATCCACTGAACTTGTGTGGACCAGGGCTGGGGGTGGAGCCGGGAGCAACCCAGTCGCGTTTGGTTCATGGAGCACACAGTCTAGTGAGCAGCCAAAGACTGATGAAGCACATGAGCAGCAGTTATGCTCCCCAGCAAGGCCTCGGTCACTGGACCAGAGGGGCAAGACCACAGAGGCGGCCAGGTGGGCAGGTGACCCATCCAGCAGGAAGGGGACAAGGAAGCCGTGGGATGCGGAGGAGGAGATGGCCACAGGAGATGTAGAAAAGGCAGAGGGAGCCGGGCTGGAGGCCACGTCCAGAAGGCCCCCGGCTCCTACCTTGGGCGATTGGGAGAAAAGCAGTGAAGCAAAGAGATCTCCTGCCTTCCTTGTGGCTGAGAAGAGGCTGCAAAGGAGTGGTCAGAGAGGTAGGAGGAGGGCCAGAGAGCACAGTGCTGCAGAAGTCATGGGCCAGCCACTGACGGCTCAAGAGCTTTCAAAGCCCCAGTGACTGACAAAGACGGGGTGCTGGCATCTCTGAGTGCCGCTGACTGTCGATGGTGGGAAATGGATGTCCCCAGGTACCAGTAATTGCCAATGGCAGGGATATTGGTGTCTCCCCAAGGTACCATTGACTGTGGAAGGTGGGGCATCGATGTCTCTGAGTGTCACTGATTGTGAAAGGCAGGGCATTGATGTGTCTGAGCACTGTGGACTGTTAGCAGTGGGGTATCTGTGTCCCAGAGCACACATCTGCAGATGCAGGGAGGGGTGTGAGGTGCTGTGGGGAGTGGGAGAGGAAGACTTCAGAACCCAGGAAAGACCCCTGTGCCCCTGGTTCCCAAGCACCAGCGCAGGGGTGATGGTCCCTTGGAAGGGATGGGGTGGGAGGTAGCACCATCCTTGTCCTTCATCTGTCCTCTAACCATATGCCATGGGTCATCAGTCAGTCCTAGCATCTCCACTCCTCAGTGGCCAGGAATGGCTCTGGGGTCTGGGCAGGGCTGACCCTGGAGCAGACACGTCGTGAGCAGAGGGTGCAGTGGGCAAAGGCACAGCGGGAAAGATGCATGGTCTATTTCCTCCAGTTATTCTCCTCCTTCCTATCACAGACGAAGGATGATTTAATTACGGTTCTGGGGAAAGAGCTGTGGAGTGGGAAATTTCCCAGGGGCTCTCGGTAAGCTTGTGGAGGCCGATGTGACCCGAAGTTCTGGTTTCCGTGAGAACCATCAGTGCTGGCGCTTTCAGACCCAGAAGAACAGACATCCGTCCTGCATGAAGCCTCCTGGGATCCCGTGCCCGAACACTCACAACGGAGGCAGGCCAAGCCCTCTCCCACAAGCAAAGAGCAAGGAGGGCAGGGAAGGTGGGGCCGTGCAGTCCAGCCCCTGCCTGGGACTTCAGACACGGTGACACCTGGAAGCAGGAGGCAGCAGCAGAGGGGCAGGCGGGACCAGCATACCTCCTGGTGCTAGAGTCACCGCAGTCATGCCCCGGCCTCTCTGCTTGGATACCTGCAGTGGCAAAAGGCTCCCTACCTGGCTGCCTGTGCAAGTGTTTTCTTTGTGACAAGCTCAAGCCCGCAAGGCACAGAGGACAAGGTTTCAGAACCCTGCAAACCCACAACGAATCCTGCTTATGCACAGTCAGCAGCGAGAGGTTTCTGGGAGCCTCGATCCTGCCCCTTTTCAAGTGGGCCACCCTCCTCCTTGCTCCCTCTCTTCCTTCCCCCCAAGCTACAGGTTGGAGTAGGGCTGGGTGAGGGGAGGAGGAGGCGCCTCGGGCCTGCTGAAGAGCACAGGGGTCCTGGCTGTTCTTTGGCTGCTCTGTGCCATCTCCCCTGAGGCGGCGGGACATAGGTATTTCCAGGCCTTACTCAGATGAGAATGTCATTAAAATCACACACCCGGATATCAGTCCTGATGCTTCCAATTGATAAGGCAGCACTGTTGTGATAAGCCTGGCAGTGATCCTCCTGGCTCTTGCCAGGCCAGATGCCGCCCCAGAGGCTAGGCTGCTGCCAGCCCCGCTTTTCAGAGAGGTGACTATCTCACCCAGAGGTCACCTGGCTCAGACAGAGGCGAGCTGGTGACAGGGAAGCCTGCTGGATGGCGTGCCACACCCCAGCCAGTCCACAGCCCCGGCAGCCTGACTTGGATCAGATTTATTAATTGGGTTTCTGTGTAGGATTTCATTCAGCAAAAGTGTTGTCATGTTTTAAAAACATGTTTCACCACGTTTGATTTCATCTGATCACTACCACTCCCAATATATATACATAGAAACACACACACACAGACACACACATTTGCAGATGCAGGGAAGGGTGTGAGATGGTAGGAGGGAGTGGGAGAGGAAGGCTTCAGAACCCAGAAAGACCCCTGTTTCCCAAGCACCACCTTGGGCGGGGCTCAGGGCTGGGCAGGCTGCCACGTCTCCGCTGGGCCTGACCACACTGCCTAGGATGGATGGACAGGACCTACCCCCAGCAGGGGAGGGGCCTGAGGCTCCAGAGGCCCTACGAGCCCCCTCCTGTGGTCAGCAGCTGTGGGTCGCAGAGCTGGCTGGGACCCCACAACCCAGCCCTGATTTTCAGAGAGGTGAATATCTCACCCAGAGGGTGCCTGGCTCAGACAGAGCCAAGCCGGTGACAGGGAAGCCTGGTGGATGGCGTCTGCCAGCCACTGCCTCCCTGGGGCTCTTGGTGGTGGGTTAACATGGGGGGTGCAGCAGGAGAGGGGCACTCAGGGGCCTGGCAGACTCAGGGCTGACCTTGTGGCCAAGGAGCAGGAGAGCCGAGACTGATCTGCCCACCTGCCCAGGTTAGAGACAATGGGCCAAGTGCAGGGAGGACATCCCCACTGGGGACCCTCAGAGCCTTCACCACTAGCCCCAGACCTCAGCTTCAGTTTCTAGTCTGCAAAAAGAAGGCAGGGAGCTCTTGCCCTGCAGCCTTCCAGGTCAACTGATGGGGAGCCACAAACCCAGCTGTGTCAGGGGCATGGAGTGTGTGTACCAAGTGCCCACCACCTGCACAGTGACAAGCCCCTGGAGCCTGGCACTGTGGCCGCCGCATGCCCTGTTACCGCCCACAACTCAGCTGCCCGCTTCCTTAGGAAACTGCTTCGGTTGACAGGAGCCCCTCACCTGGGAAGTTATACCCTCCCCCAGGCAGTCCACAGATGGACAGATGCCAGATGGATGTGGGGGTGAAAGGCCAGGCTCCATCCCCGGGGTCTGGTACACAGCAGGGTGGGACTGCACAGTGTGGGCTGCAGGAAGGAGCGGTGACTTGTGAAAGCCAGATTGTAAAAAGCTGAGACTGCTGCAGACTCACAGCCACACGGGCCCCATCCATGCAACATGGCAAGATGCCTTCTTCCCAAGAAAGCCCAACTGTGTGTCTCCTATTTTCAGACCAAAGGAAAAAATACATTGGTGATATTGCGGAAGAGGCCCCGGGGAGGGATGGCTGGTCTGGGAAACCTGTAAGAATCCTGTATCATTCTGCTCCAACAAGATCGAAGTCTGCAGAAGAGGCACTGGCAAGCGTGTGTGTGTGTGTGTGTGTGTGTGTGTGTGTGTGTGTGTGTGTTGCAGGAGAAATGCCCAGTGGTCCCCAGCTCAGCAGATAAAGGAGGAGGGAGGAGGAGGGGGAGGAGGGGGAGGAGGGGGAGGAGGCGGAGGAGGAGGGGTGAGGAGGAGGAGGAAGAGGAGGAGGAGGAGGAAGAGGAGGAGGAGAGGAGGAAGAGGAGGAGGAGGAACAGGAGGAGGGGTAGGAGGAGGAGGAGGAGGAGAGGAGGAGGAGGAACAGGAGGAGGGGTAGGAGGAGGAGGAGTGGAGGAAGAGGAGGAGGAGGAACAGGAGGAGGGGTAGGAGGAAGAGGAGGAAGAGGAGGAAGAGGAGGAGGATAGGAGGAAGAGGAGGAGGAGGAGGAACAGGAGGAGGGGTAGGAGGAAGAGGAGGAGGAGGAAGAGGAGGGGTAGGAGGAAGAGGAGGAGGAGGAGAGGAGGAGGAGGAGGAAGAGGAGGAGGAGGAAAGAGGTGTAACTAGATGCAGCTGTTTCCAAAGTGGGAGACACCAGGTGCCTGGGGACGGGGCAGGGGTGGGGGCTGACGAATCTGCACCAAGACCCTCTTTATTTCTCATGCCAACATCCTGACATTCCCATCACACACGCATGAACGCGTGCATAGAGGCACACATGGGTGTGCTCCTAAAGGCAGTCCCTAACCACCTAGGCATTTTGCCATGTGGATTTCAGCCTGATACCTGTGTGTGGGGCCCACGGCAGAGCCTCCGGACCACCTTGAGAGAGGAGGCAGAGAAACCCACTGAAGGCTCTTGTTGTGAGGACTTGGGACAGGGAGGGCACATCAAGTCCAAGCTCTGTCGGGACACTAGCACCCAAGGAGGCGGTGCCGCTTCTCCAAGGCCCATAACCCTTGGGGACCAAGCTGGGACCCCTGGCTGCCTAATGCCAATTCCAGGGCAGGAGAGCTTGCACACCTGGAAACTGTCCCTCGTGTCCCTGAGTGTGGACTGAAGAGGAGTGGGCGAGGTAGAGGGAGGTTTTGCTGGCCAGAGGCTTCCGGGCTCTTTAAAGGGAAATGCCTGGGGAGGCCATGCTCCCAGAATTCCAGATGGACGCACCAGCCCTCTGCTCCCCGGACTTACTGGATAATCTTCCCGATAAAAATGCTCTGGGAAGCCTCACCCTGATGGTGGGAAACAATGTTGGATTTTCCCAAACTGGCCAGATGAATCCCTCACGCCTGGCTGTCATTAGCTGCCGCTGGTATGAGCATAGCTGCTAAGTACCGGGCAGCCATGCCGAGCGGCACGTGCGTCTTGTCTCGTGAACCCTAACAGCTGACCCTTGGGAGGGGTGGTAGCTTTCTGGAGTCCCGAGAGGCTCGCCAACTTGCCCAGAGACACACAGTACAGGTGCAGGACCTGGGTGCACAGCGTAGAGTATGTGTCACCTGCACCTTTCACAGAAAGCGTCTTCACTCACATTTGCTGCTTAGAAACTTCAGGTGCTTCTGACGACCTGTGGGTGCCAGTTGCCTCCCCGGCATGGGCTCATAGGCACGGATGGCCCAGGTGAGCCTCCTGCCGCCAGAGGCTTCCAGGACAGTGTGTGTGTGTGTGTGTGTGTGTGTGTGTGTGTGTGTGTGTGTGTGTCTGCGTGTGTCTGTGTGTGTGTGTGTCTGCGTGTGTCTGTGTGTGTGTCTGTGTGTGTGTCTGCATGTGTCTCTGTGTGTGTATGTGTCTGAGTCTCAGACAATAAGAAAAAGAAATAATATAATTTCAAATAGTGAAAGTCACTGCAAATATAAAGCAAGGTAATGTGAGTCCTAGGGTGGGGTGGGGGTTGGGACTTGGGAAGGGAGGATAAGGGAAAATGTTCCTGAGGCAGAAAAGGCTCCTAGGCGCGGGGGAGGGAATGTGCTAGGGAGAATGGCAGCACGCACAAAGGTCCTGAGGTACCAAGCTTGGCGTTTGGAGGAACGACAGGAATCCTGAAGCTGGAGGAGTAAAGGGGCAAGAGGAACATGGTGGGAGTGGAGAGGCAGGCAGGGTGCAGGCCTGGGAGCCCAGTGTGGAGCCAATTGCAACATAGGATGGGGAACCTTTGGGGACCTCGAGCAGAGGAGATACGACCTGATTTCCCTGGCAAACGAATCAGCGCGGAGGGCAGACAGAGGGGTGGGGGTCGCAGCTGAAGCCCTGGAAGATGGGCATGGTTTGGGCCCTGGGCTGAAATGTGGACAAAGGTCTCGTGGTTTGGAGAACTCACTTTGTAGCACAGAACTCACTGGTGCATCTGAGGTGGGGTGAGGCGACAGAGGGGAAAGGATGACCCTCGAGCTTCTAGCACGAGCGGGGATGGGCCCATCTCCTGAGAGGAGTGTGCGGAGGAGGTTTCTGTGAAGCAGGTGGGAGAGTCCGGACAGCAACGTGATGGGTCCGGGATGCCTGTCAGCCCTCCGAGGGGGTGACTGAGGCAGCAGGAGCTCTGAGCTTGGGCTTTGATTGGGGCATCAGGGCTGGGGGCTGCTGGGGGTGCAGACACAATAGCTAAAGTCGTGACATTGGGTAGGATCACGGAGGAAGAGGGAAAAACTGAGCAATGGGCGGGCATCCCACTCCGGACTGCAAATCCCAGAGGGAAGCCCCAGCTGGAAGGTGAGGCAGAGCTGGGGTGGCACAGCTGGGTGGCTCAGAGGAAGCACGCTTTTCCCTGCTTCTACCCCTTTCTCAGATGGGGAAACAGCTCCAAAGACACCCAGGCTTGTTCCTAGAAACAGCCCATGAGGGGCAAGCCAGATTCTGAGCTTCAGGGTTTTGAACTTGAACTAAAGGTTGCTCAGAATGTCTGACCCTTCTTCCACATGGCCAACTCCTATACATCCTCCAAAGGCCAACTCAAATGTCTCCTCCTCTACGAAGCACTCCTTGCTTCATGCTTGTGCACAATCCCCCACCACAGTTCCATGGCCGTTTCTACACACCTCCACTTAGAACCTACTCTACCTCAGGATAGTAGTTTCAGAGTTTCACTGGGCTGTGAGCTCCTTGATGTCAGACAGTGGATTCTATGCACATCCCACACCCCTGCTTGCCCAGAAACTAGGCATATGAGGAGCTCTATAAAGCCATTCGGGATGGATGGATGGATGGATGGATGGATGGATGCATGCGCAGGTGGGTGGGTGGATGGGCAGGTGCATATATTGATGGATAACCAATGGCTAGATGAATACCATATAGACTAATGGCACATGGACGGGTGGGTGGATGGATAATTGGATGCGTGGATATATGCACAGACAGGTGGATGACTGGGTGAGTAGGTGGATGGATAGATGAGATAACCAATGGATAGAGAAATATGTAGATCAATGGCACTTGGATAGAAGGATGGTGGGTGGATGGATAGAGAGCTATAGGATTTGTAGTCAAAATATTCAAAATTCTGCCCTGGCCACACTTTGGACTAGCTGCTGGGCCAGGCACCACGAGGTCCACGTTGCTGACCCCTGGGCTCCTCAGCTTTGATGGGGAGAGATGGGTGGCCAACAATCTACCTGCTGGAGCCCTGCAAGGCTCAAAAGGGCCAAGAGAGGGCACAGGGGCTGTGCGGGGCTGTGTAAATGTCAGGCAGCCCCAGGGAGCCTGGAACAGTCTGCAGTATTGCAGAGTTCTCTGCCAGAAATCACCTCCAAACGTCCATCGAGGGAACATAATTTCCACATGGCTGGTTTTAAAACCAAGTAATTAAATGGTTTTATAGTCAGTTTTTAAAACAAGCTCTTTAAGTTATGAGTATAAAGGATGTCTCTGTAATAGCCAAGTTATTCTGTTTTGTGATTTCTATTGCAATGTATTTTTGTAATTAGGCATAAAAAACATCCATTGGGGCTGAGGCCACTTCATTGCACTTACTTTTGGGCTTGGTGTGACCCAACCAAGATCCTGAGGGTTCCTCAGGATCTTTCTGTCTGGGTCCTTGGGGGAGGAGGTTACCTTGAAGGGAGTGGGTGTCTGACAAGCACACATGATGACCCCACTTGGATGAAGGGAAGCCCAGGGGCTAGAGGATGGATTAATGGATGGTAGATGGGTGGATAGATGGATGAATGGTGGATAAGTAGATGGGTGGATGGATAGATGGATTATGGATGAGTGGATGGTAAATGGGTAGATAGGTGGATGAATAGGTGAATGAATGCATGGATTGATGGGTGGATGGTGGATGGGTGAATGGATGGATGGGTGGATGGATGGATGGATGGATGGTTGTGTGTGCATGTATATGTGAGCGAGTTGGCTGGGGGCACTCAGAGGCAGTTTTTCATCCAGGAGAGGGAGGATCAAAGAAGCCTCCAGAAGAAGGTGATTCTTTGGCTAGGTGTGAGATATGGGACTCAGTGAGATGACTCCAGCTATTTTGGCTTTGGGGCCACCTGCCAGGCTCCATCCCTTATTGAAACCTGTTCATAGAGGCTAGAGTCCAACTGAAGCTAGGGATGCCAGAAAATATAGGACATCCAGTTACATTTGAATTTCTACTAAATGAGTAACTTTTTTTTAGTAATAAGTATGCCCCAAATGTCACATAATTTTAGTATAAGTATGCAGTATTTGTGATATACTAAAATAACTTGTTGATATATGAAATTCAAATTTAACTGTGTGTCCTTTTAAAAGTTCTTCATTTAAGCTGTCAGCCCTATGAGTAACTGGAGCCTCTGAAGGGGGTGTGGAGGCTGCTGGTCACTTCTGGTCAGCCGTGAGGCCAGCAGAGGCTCCTTCCTGTCTACCGTAAGTGATGAGCACCCTGAAGAGGGAAGCACAGGAGCCACCTGGTCCCCAGAGTTATGTAGTTTCCTGGAAGTGTCACTGGATGGATGATAGTTGGGGAAAGCTACTGTGGGAGGAAGTTATTTCAGGTGACAGAAAAGCAAAGGGCAGGCACGAGAACACCTGATGGGGCAAGAGCAGAGGTGGAGGTGGTGGGACTGGGGAGAGGGCAGTTACAAAACTGCATCTCTCTTACATCACCCCAGGATGCAACAGGGCGGCTGCTTTCCTGGCCAAAAACTTTACCCACACTTTAAAAGACACCTCTCCCTCCCTGACACATGCCCGGAGAATAGTTAACCAGGAAAAAGATTTTCCTTTTTCCAGGCTAAGGCAGCTCACTCCATAGCCCCATTTGTCCTCAGCTAATTGCCCTTGTGCACTGCATCATTTGCCCAATGCCCAGACTTCAAGCTTAAATTCCAGATAGGAGGGTCATTGTCTCTCTTGCTCATTGCTGTATCTCCACAACCTACAGCAGTGCCAGGTCAATCTCTGATAAATCGGTATGGAGTAAAGGAAGGCAGATGGATAAATGAATGAATGGATGGATGGATGGATGGATGGATGGATAGATGGATGGGTGAATGGATGGCAGATGGATGAATAGATGGATGGAGAGTGGATGAGTGAATGAATGGACAAATGGGTGGATGGATGGGTAGATGAAGAGATGGTGGATGGATGAATAGGTGGATGGATGTATAAAGGGATGGATGGATGAATGGATAAACAGATAAACAGATGGGTGATGGATAGATAGATGGGAGAATGGAGGGCAGATGGATGGATGAACAGTGTATGGATGAATAATAGTCTGATGAGTAGATGGGTGGATAGATAGTAGATGGGTGAATAAATAGTGAATGGATGGATAGACTGGATGAGAGAATGGATGGATGATGGATGGATAGATGGATGGTGGATGACTGGATAAGTAGATAGATGGATTATGGGTGAATGGATGGTGAATGGGTAGATAGATAGGTGGATGAATAAGTGGATGGATAAATGAATTGATGGGTAGATGATACGTGTATGGGTGGATGGATTCATGATGCATGGATGGATAGATGGATGAATGGACAGTGGATGAGAGGATGGATGAATGGATGGTGGAAGAGTGGATGAATGGATGGTGGATGCATAGATGGATTATGGGTGAATGATGGTAAAAGGGTGTGTGGTTGATGAATAGGTGGATGGATGGATTGATGGGGGTAGTAGATGGGTGGATAATGAATGAATGAATGAATGGATGTTGGATGAGTGGATACGTGGATGGAGGGATGGATGGTGAATGAATGCATGGTGAATGGGGATGGGGTATACAGTGGATGAGTGAATGGACGGGTGGATGGATAAATGGGTGGAAAGACGCACTGGTGGATTCATGGTAGCTAGGCGGATGAATGAACTGCGAGTGTAAACTGGGCTGGCCATCCAGGGCCTCACACCTGGGCATTAAGTATCAGATTACACTGGGAAATCGATGAGAGTGTGGAATCATTTGTCCATGAGGGAGATGTATCCACAAGTGATGTCTCTGAGGATCGTTCCTGGTGAGCCACGCGAGGGGCATGCGCTTCTCTGGTCTTTAGTGGGCTGCTTTCTCCGAGACTAACTTTGGAGTTACCCTCACGCAGGGCCCACAGCGCTCCTTAGTTGCTAGACATGTCTTAGCGCACCCCAGAGAGTGGGACTCACCGCCTCTGGTAGGGGGTGGTCCAGGCCTGCCCTGCTGCACCTGACATTCTCAGCTGGGTCCCTGCAGTGCTGGCAGCTTCCTGGCACCTGGGCTACCAGGGGCTGCAGGGAACAGTGCTCAGGGAATCATGGGGCCATGCAGAGCCCCGCTGAACAGCAGCGCCCACTACTCTTCCTCAATCTTTCCCATCCTTTATGTCTCATTCGTTGGTTTTCTGGGCCTCCTTGCATTTTCTTCTGCAAATGCAGAGTATGGATAAATGTATTTTAATTTCTCAGAGGGAACCAGGAAGATCTCTTCTGAGGCAGCAGACCCAGCCTGTGATGCCCTGATGCTTGTTCAGCCCTTCACCAAATGCTCCCTCTGCCTGGAAGGCTGACATCCACTTCAGAGGACAGATGTCTGCAAGCTCAGCAGGCCGACAGGTCTGGGACCTCAACTTACTGGTAGGCAGAGCCTGCAGCCCCTCCCCATGGAAAGAGGTGGAGAGGGCCCTGTAGTCAGGCAGGGCGAGCACTGGCCTGAGAGCCAGTCCCTGCTGCTGGTCTTGGTCCTCGGCCAGCTTGAAGAATGGCTTCTCCTCCCCCAACCCATCTCCTTGTTCCCCTCCCATCTCCTCCCCATCGCTGTCCCCTCCAAAGGTAAGCAGTCACTTTCCAGGTGCCTGCCATGGGCCAGGCTTTGTGCCAGGCCTAACCTTCATTCTTTCCCATGTCTGGGAAGCTCCCATGGGGTGGGATTACATGGCATAATGGAGTGTGCATGGATGGGAATTCTCTGCGGCAACATAAACACTTGTTATTGACATTGATCCCTTCCAGTGGACAGGCCCTGGATGAAAGGCTTGAGGCAGGTGGCAAGAGTTCCTGCAGGAGCCGAGCATGCCCAGTGGAGTCACTATGAGGGGCCCAGGAGAGCAGGGCAGGCTGGGGACTGGCTCCCCCAGCCCACACCCAGCCACACCCCATGCAGGGGAACTGGTGACTCAGACAGAGGCCTGTTCTTGAGGAGATGGAGATGAAGCAAACCCCTGACCACCACCATGGCCAGAAGGACGGAGGGAACAGGCAGCCGGAAGGCACAGCAAGTGCCCGGAGCGTGGAGGAAGAGTGCACCCTACCCCTGCCTCCTGGGCCCTTCTCCTTTCCCCCAGAGCCAAGCCACGTTCCTTTCACCCCTGTGGCCTCCATAAAACCATTTGGATTCCTGCTGTGTCCTGCCTGGGTGATCTCATTGTTTCCAGGACAAAACTCCCGTGTCCTGGCCAGGGATGCTCAGGTTTACCTCCCCCAGCCTTCTGAGCTCCGGAAACTCAGCCTGTCAGGCTCCAGCACCTCTGCCCATGCCCCTCCCACAGCCTCTGCAAAGCTACACATGTCACCTTCCACCATCCTCTTCTGTCCCACAGCATGTTCCCCATCACATCAGATGAAAGCAGAGCCCAGGGCAGAGTCTAGAGCTGGGCACGAGGCCGACCCTTCCTCCTGCCTCACTGGCCTCTCAGCACAGACCCATGAAGCCTGAGGCCGGGGCTCAGTGGACCTGTCTGAGAGGACCAGTTTGCAGGCCGTGTGGCCTCTGTCCTAACGGTACCAGTGCAGCCACCGGTGACGTGTAAGCAAGTTCACGAGGCTAGGTGCCAACAAGAGACATTCATGGGCAGTGAAACTGAATTCCACGTCGTTTTCATGCACCATGAAGGATTCCGATTCTTCTCATTTTTTCAACCATTTACAAACCTAAGAACCAGCTTTATCTGTGGCTACACGGAAACAAACCTGGACACACTGGACAGTGGACAAAGCCATGAGGGCCCACTTCCTGGGGTCACCTGCTGGGGGCCCTGATGGCTGATGTCTGAGGTGATGCTTCAGATCCACATGAACTCATGAACAAGGGATGGAAGGCCAGGGACCTGCTCCCACGGCACCGTGCTGGGCCGTCTCGGGGTGCTGGCCGGCTGGTTTCCCGAGGGGCTGAGAGGGTGGAAGGAATCTACGTGCAGGTAGGTCCCGTGACTGTCCAGCCCCACTCATCTCAGCCAGGACCTGAGCCTGGCCCCTCTGGCCTCACGGTCTACACTCCTTGGGTTTTGCTAACCTCCAAGCTGCAGCTTCATCCAACACCTGAAAGAAGGCCAGGAAGCCCCAGCTCCACCCGCAAGGCGCTGAGGTCGTGGTTTCTGCTTTCACCAGCTAAAGTCCTTCGGAAAGAGCTGTCACTCACTCCGCGAGGGCTTTTGTTTTTCACAGCCTCGGTAGCTGCAGTGGGCGCTGTGCTGTGTGGTGGCTGCAGGCCATCCTGTGGTGCCAGATGGGCAGTGCCACCCTCCTTTCTCGATGTCTGCGTGTCTGCACACGTGTGGGAGTGGGGAGATGCCTGGAGATGTTGATGAATGGCCAGTAACTGAATGAATCTGAAAGTCCCTGGCACCGAGATCTGCCCATCACAGGGAGCCCCTGCTTGGAAATCTTCCCTGCCTTCCCCTCCCCCATCCTATCCACATGATCGGGGCTGCTCTTCTGCCCGCCCTGGCCACCAGGACTTTGCCAATCATAGCCCCAACTGCACTGGACTATTCTCTCTTTACCTGTTTGTTAGATCAATTGCTCCTGACCTTTTCGGTTCTAAACCCTTTAAGAACC
This sequence comes from Saguinus midas, assembly GCA_021498475.1. Taxonomy (NCBI): domain Eukaryota; kingdom Metazoa; phylum Chordata; class Mammalia; order Primates; family Cebidae; genus Saguinus; species Saguinus midas. The sequence continues at coordinate 130,716,231 of CM038393.1, read as the reverse complement.
TGATGGAATCAACAGATTGGCTGCCTAGAAAACCTGAGCACTGAATCTACCCCCCTCCACACCACTCTGCCTGCATTTTTAAGGCACTTAAGGACCCCCCAACCCCCAACTCCCAGGTGGAAAGACCTCAGCTCTGGCCCAGCTGTTTTTTGAGATAAGGGCAGGTCTGCTCATCTGTGTCCCTGGCCTGGTGTCGGCTCTGCCAGTGTGCCGTGGCATGAACCTGGGGGCCTTGTGCAGAGCTCCACTGGAGTGACAGGGGAGATGGGCACAGACAGAGGTGGGCTGCGGGCCCTGGTGGAGGACGGGGTCCCACAGAGATGAGGAAACACCACTCCCCTGGAGCTCAGCCCATGTCCTCGTCCCTCATGAGTGTCCTCATTTAACTGGCAGCCTGGCACCAGCATCTCATGTGTGGGGAGGGCAGATGTGGTGGGGAGGGGTGGGCATGCCTCCCACAGAGTCCCTCTCCAACAGTTTCCCATTCCGGCCATGGCTAGTTGTATCTTCTGGAAGTGTCTGCCGTTAGTAATTTCAGAGCTGGTAAGATTTCCCCCTGTTCCCTGGCACTGTGAACTTTACTCAGCCTGTCTTGCAGTAATTAGTCTGGGGGCCCCAAGGAGGCAGTCCGGGAGAGGGTGTTAGTGAGCAAATCAGCAGCCTCATGTTTGAAAACTGGCCTGTGGTTGATTACGGTCAGACGTTCACTGGTGCTGTCCGCCCCGAGCACAACTGCCAAGGAATGAAGGAAAACAGGGTGTCTGGCTGTATTCGCTAAAAATAAAATGCAAAGTGCAGGGCAGATGGCATTGGAATCTGGGACCAGGCGGACGCCATGCGCTGGGCAGCGGAGCTGACCAGTGATGCACAGGAGACAAGTCACCATGAGAGTGGGCAGTGGAGACCCCGTCATCCCAAGGCCCATCCTGAGACCCCGGGTCGCGGGTGGGGCGGGGGGGTGGTTTGAACACTTCCTGAGCTGCTCTCTGGAGCTCGTGCCCACGCTCCCCATCACACTGGCCCTGGGAGCCTTCCATTCTGGTCTTTTATGTGCCAGGCCCTTGGCCAAGGACACAGAGCGGGACATGTCCGCTGCCCCCGGGAGGTTCACCATCTGGAGAAGGAGGAAAACCTTTCTCATGCAGCAGGGAGAGGGCTGGCCGAGGAGAAACCACAGGGGCTGGGCTGGGGAGACTGCAGAAGAGGAGTGTCTGAGTGGGCAGCTCGTCCAGGAAGGCTTCCTGTGGAGGTGACGCCTGAGCTGCATCCTGAAGAGCAGACCTCCCCAGGTAAGGTGGAGGAGGCAGAGGGCCTGACGGAAGTGATGGGCACATGAGCGACACAGGGCACTGCAGGGCTGATCTCCAGGAGGCCTCGGACCAACCCAATCTCCTCTCTTTCCCCCTTGTGGTTCCCAAGCAGAACCCTGGAATGTGCTGGAATTCGGCATCCTGAGATGAGGAGGGACTGGCCCAGGCCTGCCCTAGAAACAGGTGCCCCTCAGTGCTTTTACCCAGTGAGTCACAAGGTCCCCAGGGCATAAAGCCCGGGTCGGGCTGCTTCTTCGGGTTCCTCATCCACAGTGCATATGTGCAGTTAGATATGGGCAGCTTTTCTGGGCTACAGGGGTTCAGCTCTTGTGAATCCTCAGCTTCTGTTGTCCCTGCTGCCCGTCTGCAAGAGCCGAACCCGCTCGTGTGACCTGCTGTGGGTGAGTGTGTCCTGCCGCCTGGGCTCAGGAAGGTAACCCGTGCTCAGCGAGCCACCTCCAGGCCCCCGCAGGCATACGGGCAGGTCTGCAGGGCTGGAGACAGGACCCCATTCCCCAGCCTGGAGGCTTCACGGTACAATTATCACCACTGACAAAAGTATAGTGTGGGATCCACACCAGAGGACTGTCTTTTGTTTTTCCAGAGGAGGTTATTAAAAGAATCAGAACCTTCAACCACCACCTCCTAAAGAAAGGCTGTTTTAATTATGTCAAAGGAGGAAGGGCCCACCCTCAGAAGAAAGGACAGATTTTTCTGGGGAAAGATCAATGACAGCCCTCAAATGCACCAGCTCCCACCCAGCACCCAGTGAGGGGGGGCAGCACAGCCTACCCCACAATCAGGAGTGACTGCTGTGGTCTGGGTTCTGGCTACATGAAGACCCGGATGGGTGCCGCCGGGTGCTTTACGAGGGGCCCCCACCTTGGGAGGCAGAGGCCGGGCAGAGGCCTAGCCAGCCCCGCTCAGCTGTGTCTTGGCTCCCTGAAGGCAAAACCAGGCTGCAGGGCAGAGGCAGTTAAAGGCAAATGAGAAGGAGCCCCTCCTGTGCCCTTGGCCACCGTGAAGCGGCTCGCTGCTTCAAGGGTGCGGGGACAGGGTGCTTGCAGCAGCAGACAGGAAGGGCCACATAGTCCTGGTTCCAGAACCTTCTCCAGATTTGCTGCTCTGGCTGAGCATGGAAACCCTGGTCCCAGAAGCACCACGGAATATGTCTATTTCATGCAAGTTTGAGTGTTGGGCCGGGGCCCACTGTGAGCCACTGTGGAGATGGGGCAGGCCTGGTGCACAGAGCCTGGCAAGGGCAGGCTATTCTCCCTTCCCTCCTCTCCCCTCCCCACCCTTCACCTCCCCAGTTTCCTGCTGAACCATTTTGGAGCCTCAGGCCAAAGGAAACACACACATTCCCAAACACTTATCAAAATATCCATCCAGGCTCCAAACCAAGTAAAAAAGTTAATAAGAGCTCAACCAAACCCATGCCCCTCTGTACAGTGTGCCCACTGGACCTGTTCTCAGCCATCCTCAGCCCTGTAAGCCGCCTGGTGGGACATGAAGCCTGGAATCTGCGTGGCCCAGGACTGTTCCTGGCACACTGTGAGGCAGGGCCATAAAGCAACAGCCTGGCTTTATTTAAAATGTTGGTGCTTTGTTCATCCTGACTCTTTTGCATTAACTCCGATTTTTTTACAGTGCCTTAAAATAAGATTTACCCACTTCAATTCTGCTCCCAGAGTGCCTTGCTCCCCTCATTTCAATCAGGACTTGCCTCCTCCTTCCCTCTGCAGACACCCAGGCCCACTGCTCCTTGACTGCCACATTGACCCGCAGGGCAGTGCCTCCAGGTGAGTGTGGAGCTATCAGGAAGAGAAACAGAGCTAACAGAAAGCTTGGCTGGTTTGGAACTTACTGTGTGTAAGGCACTGAAAGATTTTAACCAATGTACGCCTTTAAAAGCCCTGCAAGGCAAGGATTGTTACCCACCTTGAAAAGGAAAAAAAAAAAATAAGTTCAGAGAGTTTAAGTATCAGAGCCCAAGGCCACAGCCAGTGAGTGTAGAATCTGTCCCCATGCCTGTGCCCTTAACTCTTCACTAGTGCCTCGTGCAGATTGAGCATTAGTGCTTTTAGTGGGACTACCTGGGACTCCCCGGGCCTGCCCAGGACCTCCTGTTCACCCCTATTGTCCTTCACAGGCCTGGGCAGAAGGGATCTGGGAGGTTGTCGGGTCTGACCCATAGACCCTGACCCAGTGACAGATGAACAAATGTGCTCAGACATGGATACCCAGTGAAAGAGCGGGGTTAGGCAACCAGGCCGCTCATAGACACCAAAGAGGGTGCTGTAAAGAGTCAGAAGCCGTGGCTTTTACCAGCTGGCGCTGCAGACATTTTATTCAGGATAGATTTAATGACAGAGGCTTTGAGTCAATACACTTGTGGATAATTAACATGGTTGCCTTCCCTGGAGAGAGCAGTCCTATGAAAGATTAAAGGCCTGGTTCTAGGGCCTAAAGCAAACAGCATTTGTGGGTAGTAACATTGCTGACCCCCTCCAGTAGACAGCAGTCATGCACCCATGGATGTTCAAAGGTCAGTCTTAGGACTACATGAGTAAATAAGCTATTTGTATAAACTCCGTTACATACCTACTCCTGCCTCTGGGTAAGAATCGTTGCCTTCAGCTCATTCCTTCCTGAGGCTTTTGCAAAAACCCTCCCAGCCTTCCAAGAAGGTTTGCATCCTTTTCTCTATCATTTTTCTATTATAATTTCTCCCACCACCCTGACTAAACCCCTACAGGGAGTGACTTTGGAAAGGATGACTAGTGCTCAGCTGGTGCCTGATGCCGGCCCTTGTGCGTTCACATATGAGTGACTCCCTTTGAGTGGAAGCTCCCTGAGGGTAGGAATGTGACAAATCCTGCCCAGTCCCAAGCAGAATCTGGCACAGATCAGATGCTCAGTAAAGGCTGAGTGACAGAAAAGGGAAGGTGTGCAAGCTGAACAGATGTGATGTCCCTGGAGCAGGGAGCCTGTGGGCATGACCAGAGAGCAGCTTGTAGATGGCACCAAAGCCTCGTATCAGGCCCTGGGGACTCGAGCTGCTAGTGGGCACCTCCAGGTACTGGCCGCCTCTATCTCAATCACTGAGTGCCCAGTCCCTGGCTGGCAAGCATCTTGAACACCTCTTCCCACAGCCCCTGTGGGATGCCCACTTCCCCTGTCTCTGTCAGGAGGGATCTGGAGTTCTGCTAAACTGATATTTCCCAGTGACAGCTACATGCCAGGTGTTGTCCTGGGGAACAAGGGGCTCAGTAAGTAAGTGACAGAGATGGCCCCTGGTGTGTGGAGCTTGAGTTCTGTGTCAAGAAGCCAGGGCACGGTAATGAACAAGGTAGCTTCAGGTGGTCAAAGGGCCCTGAAGACAATGAAACTGAGTTTGTGGTCTGGAGGTCTGGGACGTGCAATCTTGCAGCCTTCTCTGAGGAAATGGAAATGACAATTGAACCTTGTCATTTCCATTTCCTGCCAGCCCCACTGCCATCTTCCAGGCAGCAGCTCTGCTAGGGAGCATGGCAGGCAGGAAGTGATGAGGGAGGCTGTGCAAATACCCCCACTCCTCACCCTGGTGGGACAACCGCGTGTGCCATACACTGGCTCCTGGGGGTGCCCAGAGGGACTGAGTGCTGGGTATTGGGTACTTTGGAGGCCTCCTTCTCTTCTCAGTGCCACTTCCCACTCCCCTGCCATGCCCTGGGAGTCTTCTCTTAAACATCCTACTTATCTGCAAATCCTTGTTTCAGGGTCTGCTTCTGTGAGAACCCAAATCCAAGCACAGGGGAACCCCAACACACTCATGGCCACCCAGAAACTGTGACTTGGAGGGTGCCACCAAGACGCTCTGGGGTGCAGGCGGATGTGAAGACAGCCCTGGGGCTAGGGCTGAGGGGCACCCAGCTCTACTACTCATTGGCCATGTGATCCTGGGAACGTGACTTTCCTCTTGAACTCTGGCCCCCTCATCCACAGAACAAGCATGGAAGCTATGCTGCTCTGAGATTCCCTCTGCTCTGAAATCCTGGGTGGCCCAGGGAAGAGAGCCAGAGAGACTTGGCAGGATTCTCAGGACCACCCATGACTGGATGTGGTTGTCTTGGGGAAAATCTGCTTCCTTCTGTGAGCCCCAATCTTGTATGTGAGATGGACAAAATTGCTATTGATTATTGACACACACGGCTGTTGTAAGGATGAGGCAGACCATCAGTGCAACACCAGGCACCCAGGAAGCACTCCATAATAAGCAGGTGGGGCGGAGGTCAGAGGGGGGCTTACAGAGGGCTTCACAGAGGAAGAGTGGTAGGCATTGAATCTGGAAGGCAGGGCAGGCTACAGAACAAAAATTCCCCAACGCACCCTCTCTACCTCCCCAGGACCCACGTGCTTTCAGGACAGAGCAAGTCTCCAGGAGAGTCTGCATGCGGCATCTGTCTCAGATCCAAGTGGTGAAATGCTGGACACGTTTTTATTTTCATGACTAAAAGGCCAAGGAGAGATGAATATAACACAAGAAAGGGATCAGTTTTGAAGGTGGGAACCTGCGGCTTCATAAGCCTAAGTCTTGTGGCCAGACTATGAAGTCAATGAAATACTAAAAGTCGATATCCATCATCAGGGTTTTATGTCGGCAAACAGGTGACAGAAAAATTGATGGGGGCTTTCTGCCTCTGAGCTGAATCCTGGTAGTGAAATAGCTTCAGGGAAAAAGCTTCATATAAAGTGTAGGGCTTATCAGGTGACAAATTCAGAAACAGCTATTGTTCCCACCCTGTTTATCCAGGAATGAAGTCAAGGGACCCTCAACAGCTCGGAGCCCCATGACTTTATTAGGTTGGTGCAAAAGTAATTATGGCACATTATTTTTATTTTAGTTTTTGAGACAAAGTCTCGCTTTTGTCACCCAGGCTGGAGTGCAATGGTACAATCTTGGCTCACTGCAACCTCCACCTCCCAAGTTCAAGTGATTCTCCTGCCTCGGCCTCCTGAGTAGCTGGGATTACAGGCACCTGCCACCATGCCCAGCTAATTTTTGTAGTTTTAGTAGAGATGGGGTTTCACCATGTTGTCCAGGCTGTGTTTTGAACTCCTGACCTCAGGTGATCTGCCCTCCTCCGCCTCCCAAAGCGCTGGGATTACAGGCGTGTCACTGCATCTGGCCTATGGGTGCATTGTTATAATAATTGCATGGCTGTGACGCTACCCCTGGCGTTGTCAGAGGAGCTCTGCCCTCGCTTCCTCATGACATTGCCACCCCACTCCTCTCCTTGAGGAGCAGAACTCTAAGATCACAGGACGGTGCAGACCCAGTGGGGCAAGTCCAGCCAGAACCCACAGAGGCGGCCCTCGAGGCCACAGGACGCACCTCCCCGTTCCCAAGGAGGTTCAGAAGCTACATGTTTTTAGCAGCCTGACACCTGATAGAGATGCTCTGGAAACTTCTGAGAGAAGTAAGTGAATCTTACAGGTCTGGGGGGTGACCATTTCCAGCAAAAAGCTAAGGGCAAGGAGTCAGAACCAGAAGCCAGGATGCTGATGCTGTGCAAGAGTTTCAAAGGTCGAATCAAAGTCGCTGGAGTCTCGGGACCAGAGACAATCATTGAATAAGTGTTTAAGAATGCAATCCACAGTGAAATGGGCTCGAGTGGGCATTCTCCATCGCTAAAAACAACCCTAGCCTCTATTCTTTAGCAGGTCTGAAGAGAAAATTGTTACTTACAGGCCAGGCATGGTGGCTAACGCGTGTAATTCCAGCACTTTGGGAGGATGAGGCGGGTAGATGGCTTGAGGTCAGGAGTTCAAGACCAGCCTGGCCCACATGGTGAAACTCCATGTCTACTAAAAATACAAAAAATTAGCTGGGTGTGGTGGCGGGTGCCTGTAATTCCAGCTACTCGGGAGGATGAGACAGGAGAATCTCTTGAACCCAGGAGGCAGAGGTTGCAGTGAGCTGAGATTGCACCACTGCACTCCAGCTGGGCGACAGTGCAAGACTTCATCTCAAAAAGAAAAAAACAAAATTGTTAATTACAGGAGCTCCTCACTGCAATCACTCTCCTGCAGCTCACCTTTAAAGAGTTGTCGGGTAAGATCTTTCCATCTAAGGCACTGAAACTCAGTCTTAAGGAGTAAATTATTATCAAGAAGGGATGGTTCATGGGAGCAGAAATGTTCAATACTCCGAGTTCAGGGAGTCCCCATCCCCACTCACGCAACCGGCCAGAGCATCTCTCCCTGACATGGTGCCCCATGCTCCAGCAGCCCTCCTGTGCCCCCATGTGGCTGCATGTCTGTCCTGGTAGCACCCACGTCTTCACTGGTACAGGTCCTGGGGGTCGCCTCCACTGAGACCACCTCCTGGGGGACTGTCCGTGGGCTTTAGAGGGTGTTCTCTGCTCATCACCCTGATCACCCACTGGCTGCCACCTCCACCTGGGCAGGTCTCTGTAATCCAGCTGTGCCCCTGCCCCCTTCTCCCGAGACCCCCAGAAACAGCACAGAGCCACGTGTGGGTGATGAATGTGTGGGGAATGAAATGGAACAGAGAGCAGAGGCAGACTGAAACAGCAAGGGGTCGCAAGGTGTCCACCAGGGAGACGGCCTTTTTCTGGCAATATGGCGGCCTAAACACCAGACGGGTCCATCCCATGGGAAATGACGAGAAAGATGGATGAAACACACCTTAAAATATTTCAAAGTGCACTTTACGCTTGCAAGAGAACAGGGTTCTTTGGAGGCCAAAACCCGAGGTGGATGCAGAAATCCAGAGAGTTGAGCCCTGGGCCAGTGTCCTCTCCCACACCCCTGGAGTGGCAGCTGGCAGCTGCTCTCCAATACCCATTCTCCTCTCCTGGAAGAACAGAACTCCCAGTACAGCCATGCAGAACAGAGACTGCACTGTCCAGCCTCCCCCGAAGCTCGGGGTGAACATACATGCTGTGTGACCAAGGAAGGCAAGCAGGAGTTCCATGTACGACACCTGAGAAGTGTCCTCAAAACCACCACCAGGCCTTTTTTCACCCCTTTTCCTTTTTTCCAATGGCTGGGATATGCAGGCAATGGCTGACACAACTGCAGCTCCTCTAGAAGTTGGGAGTGAAAACCAGGCAGTGTACAAAGAAGAAACGCGGATCCCTCACACGGAGGAACATCAAAGCAGTCCCTGACCTCCTCCAGGTTTCCTGATCCTGAGAACGAAATAAGCTTCTGTCCTGAGTAATCAAAAAGTCTGGTTTGGGATTTTACATGATTCAGCCAAAGCAGTCCCACGCTGACCTCCTCCAGATTTCCTGATCCTGAAAACGAAATAAGCTTCTGTCCTGATTAATCAAAAAGTCTGCTTTGGGATTTTACATGATTCATGGCTGAAAATAATCCTAACTCAGCGAGATGTCTTAAACCTCTGTTTTGGTGTCTGCATGGGGTATAGGGGGCAGGAGACAAATTAAGAAGGGGAGCCAGTTTGGAGGAATCCCTCTGCCTGAAGCTCGGACCCCAGAGGGTGACATCTTTGTTGTAAGGATGAACTGGCCTTGTGTTAGTCCGTTCTCATGCTGCTGTAAAGAAATACCCTAGATTGGGTAATTATAAAGGAAAAAGTTTTAATTGTCTCAGTTCTGCATGGCTGTGGAGGCCTGGGGAAACTTACAATCATGGCAGAAGGGGAAGCAAGGCGCCTTCTTCACATGGTGACAGGAGAGAGAGTGAATGCAAGCACAGGGACAACTGTCGCTTTTCAAACCTCCACTACAGCGATCTTGTGAGACTCACTATCATGAGAACAGCATGAGGGGAGCCACCCCATGATCCAATCACTTCCCTCCCTTGACACGTGGGGATTCCAGGTTGAAATGAGATTTGGGTGGGGACAAAGAGCCAAACCATAACGGTCCCTAAAGCCACCCTGTGGCCAGAGACCTGCCCATCTCTGCCTTGTCAGTGGAAGGAGGAGAAAAGTACACACACACAACACACACAGTCACACACACCGTACAAGTCACGTACAACACAAACACAGACAGCAGTCTCACACACACACACACCGTACGAGTCACGTACAACACAAACACACACACGCAGTCACACACACACACACCGTACGAGTCACGTACAACACAAACACACACACTGTACACCGTACAAGTCACCTACAACACAAACACACACACCGTGCAGTCACGTACAACACAAACACACACACAGTCACACACACCGTACGAGTTACGTACAACACAAACACACACACGCAGTCACACACACCGTACGAGTCACGTACAACACAAACACACACACCGTACGAGTCACGTACAATGCAAACACACATAGTCACACACACTGTACACCGTACAAGTCACCTACAACACAAACACACATGCAGTCACACACACCGTACAAGTCACATGCAACATACACACACGCAGTCACACACACCGTCTGAGTCACGTACAACACAAACACACACACCGTACAAGTCACGTACAACACAAACACACATGCAGTCACACACACTGTACACCGTACAAGTCACCTACAACACAAACACACATGCAGTCACACACACCGTACAAGTCACATGCAACATACACACACGCAGTCACACACACCGTCAGTCACGTACAACACAAACACACACACCGTACAAGTCACGTACAATGCAAACACACATAGTCACACACACTGTACACCGTACAAGTCACATGCAACATACACACACGCAGTCACACACACCGTACAAGTCACGTACAACACAAACACACACACTGTACACCGTACAAGTCACGTACAATGCAAACACACATAGTCACACACACTGTACACCGTACAAGTCACCTACAACACAAACACACATGCAGTCACACACACCGTACAAGTCACATGCAACATACACACACGCAGTCACACACACCGTACGAGTCACGTACAACACAAACACACACACTGTACGAGTCACGTACAATGCAAACACACATAGTCACACACACTGTACACCGTACAAGTCACCTACAACACAAACACACATGCAGTCACACACACCGTACAAGTCACGTACAATGCAAACACCGCAGTCACACACACCGTCGAGTCACGTACAACACAAACACACACACTGTACGAGTCACGTACAATGCAAACACACATAGTCACACACACTGTACACCGTACAAGTCACCTACAACACAAACACACATGCAGTCACACACACACCGTACAAGTCACGTACAACACAAACACAGACAGCAGTCTCACACACACACACACACCGTGCAGTCACGTACAACACAAACACACACGCAGTCACACACACACACACACACCGTCAGTCACGTACAACACAAACACACACACGCAGTCACACACACACACACCGTCGAGTCACGTACAACACAAACACACACACAGTCACACACACCGTCGAGTTACGTGCAACACAAACACACACACGCAGTCACACACACCGTATTTAGTCACGTACAACACAACACACACACCGTGCAGTCACGTACAATGCAAACACACATAGTCACACACACTGTACACCGTACAAGTCACCTACAACACAAACACATGCAGTCACACACACACACAGTCACACACACACACACACACGCAGTCACACACACCGTACGAGTTACGTACAACGCAAACACACACACGGCAGAGTCAGATGCAACATAGTTGCACATACAAATTTTACTAAAACTTAATAAATTTGTATTAATTAAGGCTAAAATCTCCTAAAGATGTGTAAGCTCGAGGCAGCCTTCTTACACTACACATGGGATCTGCAAACGCCAGGCTGGGAATTCCTTCTACCAGACCCCAGGTTAGCAATGCTCCCAGGCCTCCCCAGAGGAGCCCAGGGTGACCCAGGCCTCAGAGAATCCCCGCAGATCAGGTTTCAACCTGCAGATCAGGTTTCAAAGAGCATGATGACCTCGCCATCAAAAATGACACAACATACCAGGAAATGAGGCTCTGTAAGCAAGAACCACAGAAGCAATAGAGACAGGAATTAATTAGACCCCAAAGACTTTAAATATTGGAATTACCAGATAGAGATCATGATGTTCACATGTTTAAATAAATAAAGATGAGAATAAATATGAACAGGAACCAAAGACTCGAAAATAAACAGCTCTGAAGAAGAGCCAAATATTATTTCTAAAAATTAAGGACATCATAATTGAGGTTGAAAACAAAGGAAGCTAGGGCGAATTCGGGAGTGATCTGATACAGCTGAAGATGTAACCAAGGACCATGAAACAGAAAACAGAGGGAGAAACTCGGTCTGCAGATCAGCACAGAATGTGTACCCTGTGAGAACTGCATTACGATCAATTTCAAAGACTAAGGAAACTTTCACAGAAAGATGTCTGCACACAAGAGGGAACAGGCAGGAAAGGTGTTAGGAAACACGGGTGATCTAAACAATGCTGAGATACGAATCGATAATAATGGGATTTAATTTGGGGAGTTTAAAAAAAGATACAACTAAAATCCTAGGCAAGACAGCACCTGAATCAAGGTCGGTTATTTAGAGTTAAAACATTATAAGGGAGGTATTTGCATTATTTAAGAGGAAGATAAAGATACTGATTGACTCCAGACTTCATTAAGCAGTCTGTGAAAACTTCATCTCTACTAAAAATACAAAAACCAGCCAGGCATGGTGGTGGGCGCCCGTAATCCCAGCTACTCAGGAGGCTGAGACAGGAGAATTGCTTGAACCCGCGAGTGGAGTTTGCAGTGAGCAGAGATTGCTCCACTGAACTCCAGCCTGGGCAACAAGAGCAAAACTCAAAAAAAAAAAAAAAAAAAAGGATACAACTGTTAATAAGGGAAAACCCTAAAAATAAGGACAGAGGAACATTAAAAATAAAAAGATGAGGAACATTATACCATGCAGAAACTCACCAGAGAAAACCAGTGTATCCCCGTAAGTCTCATAAGAGATCCGAAGGCAAAATCTTTGCTAGGGAGATAAAAATTACTAACATAATGATAAAAGATTCAATTTACAAGAAATATATAGTAACATACGGCATTCTAATCTTGTGTACACATATCTATATAGTACAATATATAACATCCTACTCCTGAAAGAGCCTCAAAATACAAGCTGATAGAACTGCAAGTAAAGATAGGATGTATCAGCCAGTCAGTAGAAATGTTTTGATACCTCTCTCAGCAACTCGAGGTCAAGCATACAAAAATCAGTGAACATACAGAAAATCTGAACATCAGTCTCAACAAGCTCGATTCAATGTACTCTTTGGGGCATTCTGGCCAATGACTGGGAACACAGAGTTCGTTGGAGCACTCACAGAACATTCAGAATGCTTCAGGATGTACTTTGACCAAAAGCAAGTTTCTACTGATTTCAAAGAGCTTGTATAGGACCAGTCATATCCTCTGGTGACCTGTGAGGTAGTTAGAATCACAGCTCCCTGAAGATGTCCCTGTCCCAATCCCCAGAACCTGCAGCTGCCACCTCATGTGGGAAAAGGGTATTGGCAGATGGAATGAAGCAGGGGGTCCTGATAGGAGTGGGTGGTCCTGGATGACCTGGGTGGGTCTGATGAGAACACAGACTTCCTCAGGAGAGGGAGGCAGGGAGTCTGTGTGTCAGAGAAAGAGGCGTGGTGATGGAAGCAGAAAGAGGGCTTAGGAATGTGGAGCTGCTGGCTTTGAAGATGGGCAGGGGGTACCCAGCCAAGGACCGCAACTTGAGAAGCTGGAAAAGGCGGGGCTGCAGAATCCCCCCCAGGCCTTCCAGAGAGAAGCCTCCACACGGTGGGGCTCCATGTGCTACAGCAATGGCCTTGATTTTGGCCCAGTGACACCCATTTTGGACAACTGACTCCAGTACAGTAAGACAAATGCTATTTCAAGCCCGTAAGCTTGTGGTTAGCTGCGACAGCAGCTGGTTCAAACTTTGACCAAATCAGAAGCTAAAGAAAGAGGGTTACACAAACACCTTCGCGTTTTTAAACCTTAGAAAACCCACCCCACAGGGCCGGATGTGGTGGCTCATGGCTATAATCTCAGCAGTTTGAGAGGCTGAGGCGGGCAGATCACTTGAGGTTAGGAGTTCAAGACTAGTCTGGTCAACATGGTGAAACCCTGTCTCTACTAAAAATATAAAAATTATCCGGTCACGGTGGCACAGACCTATAATCCCAGCTACTCATGCTGAGGCATGAGAATTGCTTGAACTCAGAAGGCGGAAGCTGCAGTGAGCCAAGATCACACTGCTGCACTCCAGCTTGGTGATACAGCAAGAGTCTGCGAAAGAAGAGAAGAGGGGAGGGGACAAGAGGGGAGGGGAGGGGAAAGGAAAGAAAGGAAAAGAGGGAAGGCAGGCCCATCCCACAGCTCTTAGGATGAAGCTCTACTGTAAAGATCCCATGCCCTGCACACCTGGCCCATGCCTGCCCTGCGATTTCACCTCCCACAGCCTCTTGTCATCCACGCTCTGTTCCAGAGATACTCAGAGGGAGGCGAGACCTGCCCCGGGCTGTGCCAGAATCACAGGGAGAGACACGTGAATGGAACCCGGCACGTAGGACACGTGTGGAATTTTCAGGGAAGCAGGGGCAGAAGTCAACAGTAGCCAAGGCGTCCGTGGGTCGGGAGCTGGCTTCATGGTCCAGGCGTGGGGCCTGGGTAATCCAACTCCCCTTTGAAGGCCCAGCAGCCACCTGCGTCTGTATGACAGATGCTCCTCCTAAACCTGTCTCCCAACACCAACATCCACGCGGAGCATGGCGGGCCTGGGTGGGACGGTGCTGTGTCGGAGGCTGCACAGAAGCATGTGTGCCAAGCGCCTGGCATGTGGATCACTGCCACTTCAGTCCCCCCGTGTGCTTCAGAGGAAGCCATGCCAATCTGCTCTCCAACCCAGCTGGCAGCGGCGAAAAGGCTGAAGGGCAGAAGGGGCCTTCTGCGGTCAGGCTGACTCCACTCAGCAAGTCAAGAGCTGTGGGGCTCAGGTGAGCCGGGGCCACCGTCTCGCAGGGCATCTCTCTTGAATGAATAGTCCTTGTGTTCTGGAGGATGGGTCTCAACAAGGCTCCACTTGTGTAAGCAACCTCTCGTCGCCCCGGCAGTTCTCCCAGCTGCTTCCCTCAAGAGCCCTTGCGTCAACCTTGCCACTTGCAAGGGCACCAGCACCAAGCAATGGAAAACAATGACCAGGCTGTGGCCAGCAAGGGTCCCCAGGCACACTCGGGGCTCCTCGTGCTGTGGCAATAACACCCTAACCGTCGCACATGGGGTTCAGTATGAGCACGGCCTGGAGGGACTCAGCCTCCATTCCCCCACCCCAACAGCATCACCTTGCGTGTGGATCACTGTGGCCTTCGCACGTCACTTCTGGAAGTTTAAGGATATTGTGTCTACTGGAAGACAAGCCATGGTCTTGTTTGCATGGAGAAAGCTTAGGCGAGCACAAGTGAGGGTCACACGAGCATCTGCCTGCCTTCCATTCCCCCTTGCCTCCCACATTGCCCCACAGCCACCATGCCCTGCCCATGGTGGGAGTTTTCCACACACATCTATCTATCCGTCCAATGTTTCCCACATGTGGGGTTTGTGACACATGATCACAGGGAGGGAGAAGGGGCTAATCAGCTCCCATATCAGTGCAGGGAGGAGATAAAGATGGTGGCTCAGACGCGTCCCCACTGTGACCTTATTGCTTTGGCTACAACGTGAGCCCCTTAGAAGCCCCTTCCCGTCAGAAGCACTGAGCCTCTCTGGGGCATTGTTGGGCAGCCCCAGACAAGGCCGGCCCCAGCCCTCCATGTCTCCACTCGGTTTCATAAGAGATTAGCTGAACTGTCATCCCCCCTGACCAGCCTGGACACCAGCTCCCCTCCTCAATGGCCCTTCCTGGGAATCCGCTGAGCACAGAGCAGAATGCAGCTCTCACCTCTCCTCCCTCACCAGTTCCCTGGAAATTTCCCTTCCCTGTGAAAGAAAACCCCTTTCTGCCTGATCTTTGAGCTGATCACAGTGTCAAATGTCCCTCATACTGCAACAGCCCTCTTTTCAACTGCAATAGCCCCTTCCCGTTGTAATATCCTCCTCCCCATCCTGTGGCCCCTCTCTCTATGGCATCACCCCCTCATTGCAATAGACCACTTCCCTATTACAGTAACCCCTGCCACTGTTGCAATAGCCCCTCCCCTGTTGCAAAACCCTCCCCTATTGCAGTAGACCCTCCCCTATTGCAAAAGCCTCTCCCCTATTACAGTAGACCCTCCCCTATTGCAAAAGTGCCTCTTCTATTGCAATATCCCACCCCCATTGCAATATCCCACCCCCTGTTGCAATAGCCCCTCCCCTATTGCAATAGCCCCTCCCCGGTTGCAATAGTGCCTTCCCTATCACAATAGCCCCTCCCTCCCTGTTGCAAAGCCCCCTTTGCAATAGCCCTCCCTATTGCAATAGCCCTCCCTATTGCAATAGCCCTCCCTATTGCAGTAGACCCTCCCTATTGCAATAGCCCTCCCTATTGCAAAGCCTCTCCCCTATTACAGTAGACCCTCCCTATTGCAGTAGACCCTCCCTATTGCAAAGCCTCTCCCCTATTACAGTAGACCCTCCCTATTGCAAAGTGCCTCTTCTGTTGCAATATCCCACCCCATTGCAATATCCCACCCCTGTTGCAATAGCCCTCCCTATTGCAATAGCCTCCCGGTTGCAATAGTGCCTTCCCTATCACAATAGCCCCTCCTCCCTGTTGCAAAGCCCCCTTTGCAATAGCCCCTCCCCATTGCAATAGCGCTCTCTTTCTGTTGCAATAGCCCCTCCCCCATTGCAATAGCGCTCTCTTTCTGTTGCAATAGCCCCCCATTGTGTAGCCTCTCTCATTGCATTTTCCCTTCCCCTATTGCATAGCCCCTCCCTATTGCAAAGCCTCTCCCCTATTACAGTAGCCCTTCCCCTATTGCATAGCCCCTCCCTATTGCAATAACCTCCTCCCCATCATAGAACCTCTCGTATTGCACAGTCCCCTCTCTCATTGCAATAGTCCCCTCCCTATGCCAATAGCCCCACCCCATTGCAAGAGCCCCCTCTCCTATGGCAATTGCCCCTCCCTATTGTACAGTACCTCCCCGATTGCATAGCCTCCTTCTGTATTACAACAGCCCCCCTCTCCCATGGTAACAGCCCCTCCCCTACTACAGTAACCCCCTCCCCTACAGCAGAGTCCCCTCCCTGTTGCGTTTCAATAATCTTTTCAAGTCTTTTCTTACCTAAGCCTGCATTTAGTTTTTATCTCACAGAGGAAAGCAGCCCCCAGGCACAGAGAGGTGGCACGTTCACCATTGCACAACCGTGTCATTGCTCTTTATGGTTTCCTGCTAAGCTTTTTCCAGATTCAAAGAGTTGGGCCCCTCGCTCTTTCACCCCTCCCCCCACTCCAGGGTTTCCTGTGAGACCTTCATGGTCTGAATGCAGCTGCTTTCCAGGTCTCTCCACTGAAGTCCCCCGCCTGCTCACTGTGTGGCCTGAGCAGTCCAAGCCCCTCTTAGGCTCCATTTCCTGAAATGTGGAAGCCCCTTGCACCTCGAGGGTACCTGGTGGGTGCTCACAGAATGTAAGCAGAGCCCTGAGTGCCCAATGGAGAAACGTCCACCCTCGCCCTGCCAGGAGGTACTAAAGGAAGCTGGCTCTTGACTGATTTCCAAAGGAATGCAGATTTCTCCTGAAAGTCCTTTGCAAATTACATTAAAATAAATTAGCTTGTCTGAAGAGGATGGAAATGGGTTTTAGCACAAAAGGAGAGAAAATTTGAAGGAACAGTTTCTTCTAGCCCAGTTTAACTCATAATTGGGTATCTTTTTGAGCCTGCTAATTAAACAGCGTTTTTCCCCAGTCAAAAAAATGGAGTCTTGGCACCGAAGGGCACTTTGCAGACAGAATCTGACATGCAGGTCTAGCAAGTCCCTATAAAAAGCAACACGAGTCAAAAGCACAGTCTGCACTTCAACCAGAAGATGAAGCTCCTTTGCAGAGGGGAGCCGCTAGCCACACCATCTACCACACCAGCCAAGCTGGCCATTGTGAATCTCACGGGAATCCTCTCTTCCGTCGTTTGGACATCCTGGATTGTGTATCTCTATGCAGGGCTCACAGGTCTATGCTATCACATGCTTAGTTCTGCCTCACACAGTGTGGCACTGCCTCGTGACTTCTGAGAGCAGCCGACGCCGGCTGGAAAGACACAACCTGATGCCGAGTCAGATTTGTGAGGACGAGTACTGCCTCGTGCCAGCTGGAACCATGGTTTGCAAGGATGCAGCCTTAATGAGAAACTGCAGGTTGCTGCAGCCCGAATGCAGGATGGGGAAAGAGAAAGGGCAGCTGTCAGGCATTTCCACCTTCCCCACGGGGCCAGGGGAATGCAGACCCCAGACCATGAACCCCACTGAGGTCAGAGTCTGCGTCAGGCCTGTCCACCACAGATATTCAGGCGACGGTGCCTGATGCCTAGAAAGTGCTGGAGAAACACTTTTTTAATGCATTAATACTAGAGTCAGAACCACTTCCCCTACCCATCCAAGACAGTGAAGTCACAGAATCAGGGCAGCAAGTCTGAACTACCACTGAGTAGGTGCCAGGCTCTGTGCTCAGGACATTGCTGTCCTGTGGTGAAAGAAGAAATAGATACTGGGTCTCTGTCCTGCTTCCTGGCATACAGCTCCTAAGACCCCTGGGATCTCCAGGGTGGCAAGAATGTCTTTGGTATGGTAATGAAATGGCCGGTGCAGGGTGTAGACAGCTTTGAGATGGGGATTGGCAGCCAGAAGGACCAAGGTAGGGTTAGAGTTTTGGGGCTTTCAGCCCTAACCCCTGACCTCTGGGGAGGGACGAGGGGCTGGAGATGGAGTTACTCACCAATGGCCAGTGATTTAATCCTCCATGCCTATGTGATGAAACCTCCATAAACCCCCTAGATGGTGGGGTTAGAGAGCTGCAGAATGGTGAATGCAGATGTGCTTCAGGGTGGCATGGCTGGAGAGGGTGTGGAGGCTCTGATCCCACGCCCTGCCTCATGCCCCTCTTCCATTCGGCCATTCCTGAGTTGCATCCATCATAAGCCGGTGATAGCAAGGAAACTGCTCTCCTGAGTTCGGTGTGGCAGACTACCACATAAGCGGAGGAGGCTGCGAACCCCCGAGTTTCTACCCCATCCGGGAAAAGCACAGGTGACTGCCTGGACTTGTGGCTGGCATCTGCAGTGGGAACAATCAGACTGAGTCTCCATCTGATGGTAACTCAGGTGGATGATGCCAGAACTGATAGAGCTGCGGGACATTGGAGAGCTGGCACTGGAGAGGTGGAGATGTGGTGGTACAAAAGACATTTTGGTGTCAGAGCATGGTGAGCAAAAACAGTTCAGGTACCACCTCCTTTCAAGTTCAGAACAGATCAATGGATTCACTACTACTATTATGCCAGTTTACAGATGAGGAAACTGAGGCATGCTGAGGCTGTGGTCCTCGCCACATTGTGGGTGTTCACTGAACAGTGGTGGAAGCGTGGTGTGGACCCAGATGTCGAACTCCAAGACCCCCACATGTAGACACTCAGACACCTGTGTGTGGCCAGAGTTGAAGAGGATGCTCCTCTCAACATTGGAAATTAGGGCTTCCTAAATCAGGGAGGGAGAAAGAGAAGGAGGGAGGGTGCTGAACCCAAAGTCCTAGAGGCAGGATGCGCCCCAGGCAGGTCTGTTTGCTGTAGGTCCCATCTTATGGATCTCTGACCTCACACCCACCACCAAGCAGGCAGCACAGAGTGGAGGAGGAGAGCAGGTTTGCCACCGGAGAGCGCCTGGAGCTTCCAGCCAAGCAAGAAGCCTGCCCTTCCTTGGGCAGCAGCTGCCTTCTGGCTGTGCGTGTGTGCTGAGGGAGAAGGGAAGACCTCCATCCATTCTGTAGTTTCCAAAAATTGCGTTCTTGTTTATTTCCCACTTCAGGCCACCTGCAGACACTGTGGCAGGTGACAAGTTTTTATGATCGTGGGCCCTGCAACAGCCACAGAGGTGGACGATGACCCTCATCCTACAGACAGGGATTCCCCAAGGCCAGAGTGCTTCCCGAGGCAGCTGAGGGCAGAGTACCAGCTCTCACTCCAACAGCCTCCCAGGGCAGAGTACCAGCTCTCACTCCAACAGCCTCCCAGGGCAGAGTACCAGCTCTCACTCCAACAGCCTCCGAGGACAGAGTACCAGCTCTCACTCCAACAGCCTCCGAGGGCAGAGTACCAGCTCTCACTCCAACAGCCTCCGAGGGCAGAGTACCAGCTCTCACTCCAACAGCCTCCCAGGGCAGAGTACCAGCTCTCACTCCAACAGCTTCCGAGGGCAGAGTACCAGCTCTCACTCCAACAGCCTCCGAGGGCAGAGTACCAGCTCTCACTCCAACAGCCTCCGAGGGCAGAGTACCAGCTCTCACTCCAACAGCTTCCGAGGGCAGAGTACCAGCTCTCACTCCAACAGCCTCCGAGGGCAGAGTACCAGCTCTCACTCCAACAGCCTCCGAGGACAGAGTACCAGCTCTCACTCCAACAGCCTCCGAGGACAGAGTACCAGCTCTCACTCCAACAGCCTCCGAGGGCAGAGTACCAGCTCTCACTCCAACAGCCTCCGAGGGCAGAGTACCAGCTCTCACTCCAACAGCCTCCGAGGGCAGAGTACCAGCTCTCACTCCAACAGCCTCCCAGGGCAGAGTACCAGCTCTCACTCCAACAGCTTCCGAGGGCAGAGTACCAGCTCTCACTCCAACAGCCTCCGAGGGCAGAGTACCAGCTCTCACTCCAACAGCCTCCGAGGGCAGAGTACCAGCTCTCACTCCAACAGCCTCCGAGGGCAGAGTACCAGCTCTCACTCCAACAGCCTCCGAGGGCAGAGTACCAGCTCTCACTCCAACAGCCTCCGAGGACAGAGTACCAGCTCTCACTCCAACAGCCTCCGAGGGCAGAGTACCAGCTCTCACTCCAACAGCCTCCGAGGGCAGAGTACCAGCTCTCACTCCAACAGACTTGCCCACCCTTCTCTGTCTTGTTTATTCCCCCAGAGCCTAGGGGCATTCTGAGGGCAGGAATTGGGTGCTTTCATTTTGGTATCAGCAGACCTAGCCCAGGTCCTGGCAGACAGAAGTACTCAAGAGAGGCTGAATAAACAAATTCACTAAAAAAGACCTCCCAGTGGAGGGTGTCAGGACGGATTCCAATAAACGCCCATTTGGTCTTCATTTCCCATAACAAGAGCACTTTGGTTGATGAGTAATGAGTCTCCGAGTGGCGCCTTCTTCTGCCGGGGTTCCCGAGAGGGGCAGAGACATCGCCGGAGTTGATGAGTCTAACCATAATGACAATATTATTCATTCGAAATTGGGCAATTTCTGTAAAAGAAGTTACAGCCTCTCCGCGGCAGTGCTCCTGTGCTAACTGGCAAGTGGCACCCCTGCCTGTAACTGCCAACATCTGCTCTGGCTTCCCAGTACCCGCCTGGGGCTGCCCCCGCCCCCACCCCCAGGTTGGCCAGGTTTCGGCTGGGCTCTGAGCCGCAGTAGCACCGCTTGCAACACAGTGGCCACTCAGTCTCGCCCAGGCACAGAGACAGAAGTGCCACTGCCTGGAGCATGAGGGTGTAGGGACAGGGAAGGAAGGACCGTGGAAGGGGAGCAGGACACCTGGGTCTCTCACAGCCCTCGCTGGATGAGGAGTCCCTCTGCCAGGAGGTGATCCTGCCCTTTGACTGCAGGCACCTGTCACAGCCTGCTTTCCAATGAAGACTGCAGCAGTCCCTCCTGCCCCACCTGCTCTGCTGCAGGTGACCTGGCTGCTCCCCTGCTGGATGGCGGAGTCTCTTTCCATTCCATGTTCTAGGCTGGTCTGAGCTAATTCCTTGGCGAAAGGATCATGGCGGGAAGTGATCTCTGGGAGTCCTGAGGCTCCACTGGCCGTCAGAAGCCTTGCACGTCCACCTGACCCTCTTGGCTGGCTTTATTCGTTTGCTTTTTGAAAAAGGGCCTTGCTCTGTCACCCACGCTTGAGTGCAGGGGTGTGATCACGGCTCACTGCAACCTCAATCTCCTGAATGCCACCACATGTGAGACCCCAAGCAAAAGCCTTCCGGCTGAGCCCTCTCAACCCATGAGTTCTATAGGTTTTAACAATTAATTGGTGTTTGAAGCCAGTAGGGTTTGGGGTGCTTTGCCACGCAGCAGATTAACCCAAGAAGCACCTCCTTGGTATCCACCTTCAGGTGGAGAAATTATTAGCATTTGCTTTATACTTGCTAGGAGCCAGGCATTCTGATTGGTGGTTCAACAGATCTCCACATTGGGAGACAGGGATTACATGCTAGAATGCATCTGCTGGGTTTTGCTGCCAATCCACCCTGAGGTCCCAGCAACCCACCACCACAATGGCTTCTGTCTCACACATGCTATTTGTCCATAGTGGGTTGGCACAGCTCTGTCCCGCACAGTCATTTGGAGATCCTGCATAACAGAAGCTCCATCTCCATTGTTGAGATGGGGGGAGAGATTTACATGTGGGCTTTTCACGATCCCAGCCTCAAATGTCTCTCACCACATGCTCCCCATGGCACTGGCCACGCCCGGCTGTAAGGGGGCTGGGGAGGACAGTCGTTCAGATGGCCAGAAAAAGGGAGCTGCGTGCCCGTGAGTGCTGGTAATGCTCTCCACTGAGACTTTCGCTCGTTTTCTGAATGAGGACGCCCACACTCAGGAACCTAAGCTCATTACCGCAGTCACCAGAGCTGGGAAGAAAACTGTAGAACCGGTCTGTTTGGTTCCAAAATACCAGTGTGCCCAGACTCAGTCTGGACTTGATAAAAACTAAAATTAGAGCAGCAGCTGTGGATGGAAGTGGGTAGTCGGGGGAGCCCAGAAAAATAATGGCCAGAAAAGGCGGCCGTAAGCAAAGGCGTTGAATAAAATGAAAGGGGCTTTGTCGAGAGTCTGAACTCGAAGCATATCTTTTTCAAGTATAAAGGGGAGAAGCTCAGGGCTGCATGCGGTGCTTAAAAGCCCCCGGAATGAAAGCCTTGGCGCTTTCCTAGCTGCTCTGCCAATTTAAAGGGGGATTTTTTTTTTCTCATCCACGACCTGCTGGGATTTTCTGTTGGCTGGCTGAAATGGCCCCATATAATCCTTTGAGGAGGTCCCAAATGTCCCCTGGAGGCCGACACAGAAGCACGGAAAAGCGTAATCCCAGATAAGCACAGACACCGCAGAGCGGGGCAGCGGGGCAGCAGGGCAGCGGGGCTCAAGGAAACCACCCGTCCGTGCGGCGGGCAACCCTGACGACAGGCCTGCCGGGGTCAGAGGCCTCTGCCAGGATTCATTGCTGCCATGGGGCGCTTTAGAAAGCCCTGCGGGGCTCTACGGGGGCAACAGGGAAAGATTGGGATTTTCTTCAAAGCTAACACTCCCCTCATCCTCTTTAATCCTCGTGAGCTGGAATTCCAAAGAGCTATTGCCAACAGCCAAAGAGAGTGCCCAGGGTTGAGGGTGCTGGGTGGCTGACCCCGTGACCATCCGGGAGAGCATGAGCGTCAGCTCTGCCACAGCCAGGAGCCCATGCTTCCCACTCGGTGAATCCGGCCCCACCAGCCTGCCAGCACCATCCGCCTCCCCACAACCCTTCCCAGTGCCTCTTTGGTCCACCCTGGATGGCCTGATAGAGCTGGCGGGGGGTAGCCCCAGGCTTGGAGGGAGGGCGCTGGCTCTGGCCCTAATCCAGCGCCTCCCAGCCTTGGGACTCTGGAAGGACAGCTTGTAGGTTCCACCTATAAAACGGGAGCATAAGTGATGGGATGGCTGAGATGCCTTGTTAGGAAGGAGAGATGAGGCAGCAGCAGCTGGAGGGAAGAGCCTGAGGGGGCTGTGCATGAGAGAAGAAAGAGGAGAGGCAGGAGGAGGAAGAGAAAGTGGAAGGAAAAGGACATAGCGAAGGAAGAATGGGCTAGGGACGCAGGCGCTGCCCTGTACCCACTTCATCCTGTGTGCTGTGCCGAGACCTGTGGTGTGCCGTGAGGAGATGACAGCCATGTGGCCACCACACCTGCAAATCCCTTCCTGACTGAAAGCCACCAGCAAGCCTACAAAGAAGATGTTTTCTACATTTTAAGGACAAGAAAGCTCACTCCTATATAGAAAGGTGATGTTTGATTTTCTATTGCTTCCGTAACAAATTGCCACAACCTCAGTGGTTGAACACCAGACACATTTATCCTCTTACAATTCTGGATTGTAAGAAGGGCAGAAGTCTCACATGGGTCTTCCTGGGCTAAAATCAAGGTATGAGCAGCAGCCAGGTGTGGTGGCTCATGCCTGTGATCCCAGCACTTTGGGAGGCTGAGGCAGGCAGATCACGTTGAGCTCAGGAGTTTGAGACCAGCCTGGCCAACATGGAGAAACCCTGTCTATTCTAAAAACAATAAAAATAAAAAAAATCCCAAAGTTAGCTGGGCACGGTGGTGGGTGCCTGTAATCATGGCTGCTTGGGAGGCTGAGGCAGGATAATTGCTTGAACCTGGGAGGCATAGGTTGTAGTGAACCAAGATTGTGCCACTGTATTCCAGACTGGGCGACAGAGTAAACTCCATCTCAAAAAAAAAAAAAAAAAAAAAAAAAAGTGTCAGCAAGGCTGAGTTCCTTCTGGAGGCTGCAGGGAATAATCTATGTACTGGGCTTCTCCAGCTCTCAGAGGCCACCTGCACTCCTTGGCTCACGGCCCCTTCCTCCATCTTCAAAGCCGTCAATGCTATATCTCTCTGAGTTTCATCCAAAGTCACGGCTCCCTCCCACTGAAGCCCAGAACAGCTGCCTGTTTTTAAGGAGCCATGTGATTTGACTTCATCCACTGGGGTACTCCAGGGCTCTCCTTGACCATATCAGGAGCCACTGGCACAGGCTCCAGAGATTAGGACATGCATTTCTTGGTGGAGCTATGGGGCACAGGATTATTCAGCACACCACAAGTGGGATCTCCAAATACTACATAAATATGGAACCAAATGCCAACACAGCTGCTGGTCATTTGTAGATTATCTGCTTTTAAACTGTTGCTTATAAAAGGGGCATGGAGGCCACGTGCCCGTAATCCAGCACTTTGGGAGGACGAGGTGGGCAGATCACTTGAAGTCAAGAGTTCGAGACCAGCCTGGCCAACATGGTGAGACCCCAATCTCTACTAAAAATACAAAAATTAGCTGGGTGTGGTGGTACATGCCTGTAATCCCAGCTGCTGGGAAGGCTGAGGCAGGAGAATCACTTGAATCTGGGAGGCAGAGGTTGCAGTGAGCCAAGATCATGCCACTGCACTCCAGCCTGGGTGACAGAGCGAGACTCTGCCTCAAAAAATAAATATAAAATAAAAGAGGCATGGGGCACGGTTCATTGGACTAACTGCTCCTTGCAGATAGGAAAAATGAGGGTCAGAGCTCAATTAAGGTCAAGTCACTTCTGCCATGAGCCTGGTATGCTGTACCCAGCACATCCCGGGGGCTCCTGAACTTTATGAATCTTAGGAATGAAGTCTCCCAGGGGCAGGGACAGGACCATGGGTGGGCCCAGCCCCATTCCCTATTAGCCCCATTCCCTATTGCCCCTTTGTCTCTGGGCCTCTGTTTCCACATCTCAAAAATGGAGCCATCTACCTCCATCCTCACCCACCGTGCTTTTGAGGCTCAAATGTGACAAAACATGAGAATGCTTCGTGACACCCAACACCCCAGCCCAGCCCCAGCCCAGCTCCCGAGGGGAGAAGTCCACTCTCTAGACTCTCCGGCCAGAGCTCATTCTTGCCCTGGAGGCATTTCTCTCCCTGGGAGAGGACCTGAGGAGCCAGGCCACCTTCACAGTCTTCACAAGCCCTTTCCTTCTGAAAGTTAGCAAATAACAAAGATGAAAGCACAGCCATGAATATGCATGACTCATTCAGTAATCAAACACCCCAAACCCTTTCCAGAAGAAGGGATCGGAGCATAATTTTCCACCACATATTTAAATTCAAATTAGTCATTATTTAATGTTGGGACAAATCACTGGAGAAGGTCATGTTTTCAGTTTACTGCTTCTTCTTCATAAACGAGGCTGGCCCTGGCAGGGTCTGTGCGGCCAGAATGCACTAGCTTCCATCTCTTATTCGACTGGGGTTTTAAGCGACGACCCTTTGCAACAACAGTAAATAGCCATTCCCCTTCTGGGCTGTCTTTCAGAAATGCCTCCCCCAGCCCTTCCTCTTTCATGTCTCCTCGCTGTTCCAATGGCCCCGCCATTCTGCACCCCAAGCAGCCACAGAGAAAGCCCTCGGTTCCCACGCAGACCTGCTGAGTCTCCGTATTTGTGTTGCTCTAGATTTGGAGAGCAAAATTTGGCTCTGCCATTTCCCCTGCTGCGTGACCTCAGACATGTTCCTTAATCTCTCTGAGCTTCAGGTTCTTCCTCTGTAGAAAGGGGATAAAAATAGTTCCTACCACATATGTCCTCATGTGTATTACTACATACAGGGCACCTAGAACGGGGCTCAGCTGAGGGGCGTGCCCATAAAGGTCATTACGGTTCCCACTGCTGCTGCTGCTGCTGCTGGTATCATTGCTAACAACCAACCACCAAATACCGTACGTCTATGCCCCAAGTCTCTCCCAAACCTGACCTCTCCTTTATTCTCACTGTTGATGCTGTATTTCACCCCTGGGTTGCTACCAAGGCCTCCTAACTGGCCTCCCAGATAGACTTGGCAGGCTCCTGCCAGGAAAAGCCAAACTCTTGGCACTGCATTTGAGAGCGCTAAGAACCAAATCCGAGCCTGCTGGCCCCTTCCCCCCACACCTCCTGTGCACCGGGATCACTGGGCGCCTCACTGTGCCCCCAGTAGGCTGCACTCTCTCAGTCCCCTGTGTCTTCCCACATGGGCCCACAGCCCTTATCCATTTTTGTCGGAATTGCCAAAAATCCCTATAAAACCAACTTGATGTCCATGTCCTCTGTGAAGCCACCTCCTCTGTGCTTAGAAAAATAACCAAACCAAACCAAAGCAAGAAAGGAAAATGTACCACAGAAGTCTTGCTCACACCGTGATGTGAGTGTTCACTGCACTGCATTGTGAATGAAGGAGTGAATGAATGAATGCCAGTGTTGTCCCCCAACTTCCTTCCTCTTCCAGGACAGGAACCCCAGCTAGTTTTCCCCCGAAGGCATGTCCAACTCAGGTTTTCCAGGAAGGATACAAAATGCCTTTACAAGGACTCTTAGACCCCAATAGCCAACGTGCGTCTGCTGGTAAGGCCAGCCCATGCAATTCCCCTGAACCAGAGTCAGAAGAGGAGTTCTTCAACCTCAAAGGAACCTTGAGCCTCTGAGACTTGTTCAGCAGGTTCAAAACTGGGTCTCCTGCTGTGGCTTCCCTGACCTTCAATGCACTAAAGGCTGGTTCCCCAGGTCCTCCTCCAATGTGGCCTTGGCAGAAGCCCAGCCCCCCCAGGACAAATGTAGGGATTTCCACTTACAAAGGACAGCTACCCAGAGGCCAGGTGAAAATACAGCCTTTCCTCCTCATCTGCATGTTCCATCAGCCTAAAGAAACCCAAGGGCAGCTTCGTGGGGGACGTTTCACAGCCTGAAGCCAGCTCCAATGTGACACTTAAGAAATAGGCTCTCAATGTGGTTTGTCGGCCAAGAAAAAAGCAAGGGTTTGCCGACCGACAACAGCCGTTCTGGTTTTATTCCGAGGATGCAGAGGGCGGCATTTCTCACTGTAACGCCCACTGGTCTCCTTTCTCCAGGGACCCAGGGACTGGAGGACCAAGGACACTGTGGGCTCTCAAACAGACTAAAAACTGTCCCCAGGGGCTCTGATGAATCCTCTGAGACCACTTTTTACAGTTAGAGCACTTGGTTTTAAAGGCCCAATAAAGTGTGTTCTATTGTCACAGGAAAGCAATCCATCTTCTTGTGGTTGTTACAGAGATGACAAATGGACTCTAGGAACAGATTCCCCAGATGGGCCAGCCTAACAGGGTGCTCTAGAGGCAGGCCAGGGACTGGGGCAGCGACTGTCGTCCTGACAGGCCCTGCGGCTGGACGGAGGAGGCAAACAGTCCCTGGCAGGCCAGTTGACATTGATAAAGTGATGGGAGTGGGCAGACGTGCCTGGGCCAAGCCTGCAGCTGTGCCCCCATCTCCCCTGGGAGGTTGAAGACGCTGCTGGGGTGCCAGGGTTGGGGAGTATAGAGGTGACTCCAGGTGGCCTGGTCTCTAGGAAACCTCATGGGCATTTCTGCTACCAGAGCCTTGGCCCACCTGGGGCCTAACCAAGGCACTGCCCAGAACCAAGCACATTCGTCAGTCTCATCTCCAACCCTGATGACAGTCCCTGGCAGAATGCAAACTCCTAGGAGCTGAGCTCTTCTCTGGCCTGTCTCACTGTATCCCCAGGATGGGGATGGCAGGTGTGTGGGGTCAGTGAAACAGCCGGCCTGCTGCAGGCTCAGCTGGGTGATGGACATAGAGCTTCTCCGGCAGTGTTTCAGTCAAATGGTGTGCAGCCGCAGCCATGTGCTCATTTTCTGTGCACTTTGACTGGACTCGGAAAGCCCTGGTCCCATGGGGCTAGAGCTGTGAGGGGAAGGTCAAGGACCACGGCACTGAGCCAGATGTCCCAGGGGGCGGTACCTCTGCCACTCACCAGCCATGGCCTTAAGCAAGCTGCTCCACCTCGCTGTGCCTCAGTTTCCTCATCTGTAAAAAGGATGATGCCGGCTCCTGCCTCCCCAGAGTGGTGGTGGGGATTAGATTAGTTAATCCTTAGAGCAAAGCTCAGCCATCTTGAGTGCTCCACACATGCTGGTTAGGTTAGCATTAGTAGGAGGAGGTCTAGAGCTTGCTCCCAAAGCAAGGGCTGAAATCCCCCCAGCTCTGCTGGGCACGCGGCAAGGCCTCCCCTCACCATGTCCCCACACCATTCTCCAAGCAGGAGGCTGACAACGCACACCCCGCCCCTGCTCCTCTGCAGGTTTCCCGATGATACCATGAAGCTGGCCCCGGCATGCTCAGAGCTAAAGTCATCAAAACCACAGGGCTGGGACTCCATGTTTGGGTCTCTTTCTCTCTCCTGGATTTCCCCTCTGGAGTCCCCTTCCACACGCTCTCATGGAAGCCCGTCTTCCCCTCCTAAACGCCATCTCTCTCTCTCTATTCTCTTCCACTCAGTGTGGAAGCTGCTTTCCTCTCCTGGATTCTGTCTTTCTGGATTCTTTCACTCAGCGTGAGAGTTAGCTGTTTCTCTCTCCTTCTCCTGTGTCTCTCCCTAAATAAATGACTTTCTACAAAAAAAACAAAAACAAAAAAAGAAACCACCATGAGGCTGACTCAGCAGCACCGGTTCAGGCCTCCTAGACAAGCAAAAGGCACTCCAAGGTTCAGCCTTCACTCCTCACCCGGGACAGAGCTCATCTGGAGAGGGCCTCCCACGAGGGCGGCTTTCTGTGCCCCTGGAGCTCTGGTCTGGTGTGCAGGCAGTGCTGCCTCAAAATCTCTACCCTGAGAGTCCCCTTTTAACACCACACTCGGCCCGCTGATCCCAGAGGCTCCCTTGACGTCGCCTGGACATGACCAGCCCAGCACAGAAAACCATGAACTTTGCTGCGATACTGAATACCAGGAAGAAAACGCTGAGAGCTCCTCTCCGCTGCTGCAGTATGGGAGGAATACCTGTGGAGCACAGTGTTTGGGAGGCAGGTGGGGAGAGCCAGTGGCTGCTGCACATGGAATTCACCATCTGCAACACAGCAGCCCCACCAGGTGCCTCAGAACGGAAGCTGCCTCCTGTCCTCTGCTGCCTGGGCCACACCCCACACCTGGACCATCAGGAATCACCATTCCCGACTGTGAGGCCGCTACGAGTGGCCTGAGCCCGGCCCCAAGGCCCTCCTGTCAGACTCTCTCTTGCTAAATCTCTGCAGTGGCAAAACTCTTCCTAAACACAGCACCTGGGGAGCTTTTCCTGAATTCTCTGGGACTAGAGAGGAAGACACTCATGAGGGAGTGGAGCTCCGGGGGGAGCTGAGGAGGGACGCGCACCAGGGCCCATATACACGGCCGACGAAGCCAAGAAACCTGCATCTCCTTCCACTATGGGCAGCTTTCTCCTTTCTCAAAGATGGCTATTCTGGAAAATAGAAGGAAAAGCAGCATGGAGTTTGTGAAAAACTCAGCAGCCATGCAGAAAAGAACGCTACCCCAAAGACTCAGCGAAAGACACCGTCTCTGAAAAGGACTTGTCTCCAACACCTGCAGAAATGTAAACCTTGACTGATCTCCAGAGGAGCATGTAAGAAGATACAGGCTTTCAGGAACAAAAGACTGAAAGAAAAATATCTCAGTAAAAGTGGCATTACAACTGTCACCAGCATGGAATCAAGCCAAATGCCCATCATGATAGACTGGGTAAAGAAAATGTGGTACATACACCATGGAATACTATGCAGCCATAAAAAGGAAAGGGTTCATGTCCTTTGCAGGGACATGGATGGAGCTGGAAGCCATCGTCCTCAGCAAACTACCACAGGAGCAGAAAACCAAACACCGCATGTTCTTACTTATAAGGAGGAGCTGAATGATGAGAACACATGGACACAGTGGCGGAGGGGGCACAACACACACTGGGGACTGTTGGGACCACTGAGGGAGAGAGAGCCTCAAGAAAAACAGCTAATGGATGCTGGGCTTACTACCTGGGTGATGGATTCATTTGTGAAGCAAAGCACCATGGCACACATTTACCGATGTAACAAACCTGCACATCCTGCATGTGTACCTCGAAACTTAAAATAAATGTTAAAGAAATAAGATCATCATTGGGGACAGTGAAAGGCAGAATGAAAAAACATAGAAACAGAATCGGTAACTGGACAGACAGACTTTGGAAGCTCTCCCAGAAGGTGGCAGAAGGAGACAAATCAGTTAAATTCATGGGAGGGAGAAAATGGCCTTAAAGAGGAGAGCACAGATATCCAGCCCCAAATCACAGGAGTTCCCAAGAGAGAAGCCAAAACAATTGGAACAGAGTGGTCGCCAAAGACAGAGGGAAGCCTTAGAGTGAGGTGGCTCAGCATGTCCAAGATGAGGTCAACATGAAAAGATGGCAGGCATGAGACCTATCCCAACGGAAATATTTAACTATAAGGAAGAAGAAAAGCAGGTGACATAAATGAACTGTCAGATTGGCGTGGGTCCCTCTACAAGGCTAAGCATTTAGCAAGTAGAGCAAGCCCTTTAGCAGTCTGTGAGGAAGGGAGATGACTCAGAAATCTCATCTCCAGTCAAGCTATCTGTCCTTCAGCAGTGATGGAGTCGATAAAAGGAAAATCCTGGGGGCCAGGCCACTCTGCCACAGGCGTTCTCCCAAACAGTCCTTGGAGATGTACCGTAGCCAGCTGAGAGGTGAATCAGAATTAATAACTCAAGAACTACTGCAGGAACAGACTGTGAGCATTGAAACCATTCACATAAAACAATGAAGATGGTGCGGCGAGTTCACAAACACAAAAGATACAGGATGAAAAGGTGAGACGTGAGTGACTAGTCTGTAAGTTGTATCTACAAAACCTTGAAGAGGTAGATGAGAGAAATCCTGGTCCCCTGATAGTCCTGTGATTTCTTCTGCAGTTTCAGCAAAGGGAGGCCACTAGCAGATTTCAGAAATGGGGTGTAGGGGGGAACTTGCCTGATGCAGGGGCCAGACTGCCTCCTGAGGGCCCCAGAGACAGCCTCAGGCTGGCTTCCGTTTTCTGGTGTGCTTCAGTTATCCACACTCCTCTCCCACACAGCGGCCCAAACCTCCCCTTTGAAGTCCGGAAGGTTTTGACATACCAGTGCAGGAATGCAGACCGCACCACAGCTGATGGCTTTAGCCCGACTCATCCTTCCTGAGACAACTCAGACCCCAACAAACCGGCTTCAGGGAGATGTAAAAGCCATCCTGGACCATCGTGTCCATTCCCCACCAAAGAAGATAAGGCCCGGAGAGGAAATTACATTCTTCAGCTTTATATGGTTGTCTCAGCTTTTTCATCGCCCTCCTCTCCTGTCCATCTAACAGAGCAATTCCTGAGACCCTCTGACATGTCAGACGGAACAGCCGGTGATTCTCGCCCTCTCAGGGTGTGCGTGTTGAGAAATGCTGTCATGCTGGGAATCACAAGAGATTCACAACACCCGCCGCATCCCTCTTCGTGTTTTGCAATGTGCTTGCTTTATTTTGACATGCCCCAGAGCCTAGCATGGGAGTCTATAAACACAGCCCACATAATTAGGCTAATGACATCGATATTCTCAGTTCAACTGGGTAATGGGAGCATTTATTTCACTTTGGAAATCTCACACACAGTCTGTTGAGGGCGGCAGAATTGCGACACTCTTGGAACTGTGACTGCAAAAACTGCTCAGCCTCTGATGCAACTTCCCTCCAGCTAAGCCCCGCTATGGTTTAGGATCTGTGTTGGGAGGGGTGCAGGGGCAAGACCTCCTTTGCACGTGTCTGTCTCCTGTGGAGGCAGCCTGGTTTCTTAGAGTGAGAGTGGTAGAGAGACTCGTCACTGAGAAAAACATTTATCCCTATTTCTGTCATGGTGTGACCTGGGGTAAGTTCCTTACATTTGCCAGACCTCAGGTTTCTTTCCTGTAACGTGGAGGGGCCTCACTAGAGAGTGTCTAAGTTCCTTTCTAGACCTAATTGTCTACTAAGTATCTGTGCCTTCAGCCCATCATGGAAGGACCTTTTTCTTAAATGTACTCTTTCCCTTTCCAAACCACAGCCAGATCCAATGGTAGAGTCAAGAAGCTGGGCCTCTGGGGTTCCCAACTCTGTTCTATCCATCTTTCTTTCTGCCCCAACTCAGAGGCCACCGGGATTCCCATGCTCTTGGACTCTTCTTCTTAGCGATGACAACTATTTGCTACTATTAATAATAATGGTTCAGCAAACCAGCATTTATGGAACACTTGCTATGCAACAGATTCTATATCTGGATCTAACATGTGGACTGTGAATGAAGTCGAAGATGCTGTCCTCATTTAAAACCTTATGTTAGAGTCTGCAATGCACAGCCACACACATCATCTCAGTCTTCAAATCGTCTAGCATCTGGGAGCAGGTTTTATTCATCCTATTTTACAGATGAAGACATTAACACAAGGAGTAACAGCTACATATAGGACATAGCATGTTAGAGGCAGAATTCTGGTCTTCCTGACCCCAGACCTAAGCTCTCTATGCTGTGCTGAAGCTGGGAATAAAATTGAACCACATTTGAGCTTTGTGGGTATAAAGAGCCTGTTTGTATTAGGCTGTTTTCATGCTGCTGATGAAGACATACTAGAGACTGGGTAATTTATAAAGAAAAAGAGGTTTAATGGACTTACAGTTCCACATGGCTGGGAAGGCCTCACAATCATGGCAGAAGGTAAAAGTCACGTCTTACATGGTGGCAGACAAGAAAGAAT
This sequence comes from Saguinus midas, assembly GCA_021498475.1. Taxonomy (NCBI): domain Eukaryota; kingdom Metazoa; phylum Chordata; class Mammalia; order Primates; family Cebidae; genus Saguinus; species Saguinus midas. Next base: position 130,683,356 of record CM038393.1, on the reverse strand, counting down.
GAATGAAAAGCAAGTGAAAGGGGTTTCCCTTATAAAATCATCAGATTTCATGAGACTTATTCACTACCATGAGAACAGCATGGGGGAAACTGCCCCCATGATTCAGTTCTCTCCCACCAGGTCCCTCCAACAACATGTGGGAATTATAGGAGCTACAATTCAAGATGAGATTTGGGAGGGGGGACACAGCCAAACCGTATCACCATGTCTGAGGATAAACCTGGGTTGGAAACCTACTTTGTTATTATAAGGTAGTGTGACTTGGGTAGGTGAAGTCCCTGTTTTAGCTCCAGGGTTTTTTTTCGAAAGAATGTACAGGGGTTGAAATACATGATCCTTAAGGTCTTTTTTGGAGCAAACGTCAGTGATGTCTGCCCTCTCTTGAAAGTGGGCATGCCTTCCAATGGTGCCCTTAAGGTTATTAGAAAAGGAACACTCGATGCTTGGGAATTATTTCAAGCACTAGAAAACACCTGAAATAGGGTCAGAAAGACAAGGACAGAGGCAGTAGAACTTTTCTGCAACCCCCCACTTCCTTCCATGGGGACAGCTGCTGTTCCAGGCTGACCTAGGCAGGGCTTTTTCTGGGCAATTTTCTAGAGTTGGGTTTCAGCCAGTTTGCCAAAGTCCTTAAGAATGTTGACCCAATTTTCCTCACTTCCACAAAGGTGAATTGAACAGCTACTATGTGCCAAGTCCTGCGAAGCCACAGTCCTGTGTTCAACGAATAAGCCCATGGTGGGTGGGGACATGACCCAAGAGAAGCCGATCAGTAAGGAGGGCAGTGATGAGTGACATGGTGGGCATGGCTAGCTGGACCAATCAGGCTGACTGCAGGCTAAAACTGCTACTGCGGCTGCTAAGGAAACTGGCCAGCCCAGGTGGAAGAAGGCATTCAAATCGAGGCAGACATTCTTGCTGGATGTGGTGTGGCCACAGAGAGAGAGGTTGCAAGACGCTGATTACATCTTAGGGTCTCCCAATCTCCATCTTTTATATCTTTTAAACGTTAACAACCTTGTATTTGACAATGTAAAATCATTTAGATGTTCAACTGCCTGGTGAAGGGTAAGCGAAGTGTGACATAATCATGATGTATTTAATCATTTTACACAAAGGACTTTGGGAGGCAATGCACTGCAGTGGTGAGATCATGGCCTTTGTCATTAGACTTCCATTGACTCCAAACCATGTTTGCCCCCATTGTCCTGTATGACCTTGGGCAACTTAACCTCTCTGAGCTTCAGTTTCAGCATCTGGAAAATTGGGAATGATAATGCCTTCATTTCAAAGTTCTTTTGCATATTGGAATTCATGCCTATAAATGGCACAATATTCTCAGAATACCATAGGTCTCCAATAAATGGTAGGTGACCACAAAAATGGCCAAATCATCGTTACCTAAATCATAGACTATTTGGAAGCCATTCAAATCATACTTACAAAGCATTCCTGATAATGTAGGTAGATATTCATATGATAAAAGTTCAGAGTATAAAAATGTCTCGACATGGAAAAAGACAAGAAGGAGATATATTAAGACACTAAAAGAGACCATTTCTAGGTGGTCAATTTACAGGTGAATAACCTGTTTCTGGATATTTTAGTTGTCTACAGTAAGAAAGCACTGCTGCAGAGCTAGGGCCCAGCATTCAGGCTCTGGACCAGCTTCTGGCAACGAGTCCACACTCGGCATGGGAGGGCTGGGCGAGAGCTATGGCGGGCCCTAAGCAACCGGAGAGGCATAGCCAGGTCAGCACCACGGACAGCACACACGGCAGCCAAGACCAATCTGCATTAGAGCTCCTGCCCTGGGTGGAGTTTGCTGGGCCTCAAAGGAGCAGGCCTGGGTACAGCTAGGTTCCCTGCACCCCACCCCGCCTTCCCCACCTTCCTCCCTTCCTCCCTTTCTTCCCTCCCCTCCCCTTCCTCCCTTCCCCACCCTACCCCCATACTTGCAATAGGGGCTCCTCCATCCCGGATATCATAGCACCCATATGCATAAACTATGCCTTGATTTTTCTCTAGGATGGGGTCTGCTGTGGTCTGTGATCAAAAGGGCACGGACCTTTTGTTTTAAACATAACAGCAATATATGCAATAAGATGAAAAGAAGCACGCTCATTTCCTTACATCCTCACCAAACTGGATAGTGTTACTATTGTTATCAGTATTTTTTGCCAATGTAAGAAGTAAAAATGACATATAGTTCTTTGGTTTTTTTTTTTATTAAGAGTGAGGCTAAGCCTCTTTTCATATGTTAATTAGAATTCATATTATAATTTGTATTTTTCTGCATGTAGTTTTAATGCCCTTTTCCGTTTTTCACTAAAAAACTTACTGTAGCTTTTTTAAAAAAAAAAAAATTAAGGACATATGCAGGGTTTTGAATTAGACAGATCAGGTTCCAATTCTCAGGCCCACCTTCTCTAGCCTGATAATCCTGGGCAAATTGCTTTTCTCCTCTGAGCCTCAGTTTCCTCATCTGTAACATGGTGACATCATGTATTCCTTATAAGATTGTTATAAGGATTTTAGAAAATGTATGTAAAACAAAGAATAAATACTCAGGGCATAGCTATCATAATTTGGAGGAGGACTCCCAGTAGGTGTTTGTCAGAATCTCACTCCTCCATTGATCTTCACTTCCTAAAACTTAGACGAACATTCTGACCAGTGTAACTTTTACACGATGCAAGAACTTCTCCCTACTCAAAGGTTCAGAATTCATATTCTTGCCACTCCTGGCTCCTGCCCTGACTGTTCACACGTCTCCCCCAAAGACAGCTCCACCGTTCTCGTGGGGATGCCTGCTGCTGCCCACAGTAGCTCCCTAACAGGTAGGTGTGAAGCACAGGCCGTGCAGGTGTGTCACTGTAAGAATATTGCTGCCATTAAAATATCCCTGAAACTTTGAGAGGAATTTTACAAGAAATAAGTTTAATAATTTATTATTTAAAAGAAATAAATTCTCCAAAAAATACTTTGTAGAAAAGTAAATAACCATGCAAAGCAATTTCCTTTCTTTTTCATTTTTCTTTCTTTCTTCTTTTTTTTTTAGATAGAGTCTTTCATCGTCACCCAGGCTGGAGTGCAATGGCATGATCTCTGCTCACTGCAACCTCCACCTCCCAGGTTCAAGAGATTCTCATGGCTCAGCCTCCAAAGTAGCTGGGATTACAAGCATGCGCCACCACACCTGGCTATTTATTATTATTATTATTATTATTATTATTTTAGTAGAGATGGGGTTTCACCACATTGGCCAGGCTGGTCTCAAACCCCTGGCCTCAAGTTATCTGCTCCCCTTGGCCTCCCAGCATGCTGGAATTATGGGCATGAGCCACCATGCCCATCTGTGCGAAGCAGTTTCTATCAGCTAATAACAGTATTGGATCATCTATTTGCATAGGAAATGACAAATTAATGAATTGGAAAGGTTTTGCAGTAAGCCTGGGTTTTGCCTACACAGCCTGTACAGTGATTCCTTTAGCCAAATACCCATTTACAATTTATATATTCTTACAAACACACACATCTACTTGCAGACTCCAGGCATTTCCCCACTTCCTTGCCTCTGCTCACATCTCTGCCTGCAATCATCCCATTCTGCTCCTGCATGAACACATCATACCAAGCTCTTAACTGTGAGCACAACTGCCTCTTCTTCCAGGCAGCCTTCCTGGATCCCTCCAGGTAGATTTCTTTCTATGCGTATAGTTTCCTAGTATGTTGTGTCTTGACATCCTAGGAGCCCTAGATGAGCGTAGGTTTTTTTCTCCCTGACAGAGCTGAGCTCCTTAACACAAGACACATCTCATCCACCTCTGCACATTCAGTGCTTCACACAAGTCCCAGAGCAGAATGAGCAATCATTGAAAGAATGTTCAATGTCAGAGATAAAGAAGATAGCAGAAGAGGTTTAATTCCGTGTCTTACTGGCCCTGAGGCCTCAGGGATACTTGAACCAGACCCTACAAGATGAGGAGAACCCAGGAGAGCAGCCAGGGGAAGCCAGAGGACCAAGGGGAGGGCTCCAGTCCTGGCTCCTCCACTTGATGGCTACGGGACTTTGGGGCGAATCAGTTCTCTGAGCCTCAGTTTGCTTAGCTATACGTGGATTTAATAAAACCGACCTGCTAATATTGTGAGAATATGATGAAATTGCACACACATGCACACACACACACACACACACATGGGTAGGTGTGGTCTAGCCCAGTGCATGGGATTTTGTGGGTACTCAGCTACTCAGTATATAGATATTATTACGAAATAGAATTCAAATAATCATAGTAATACAAATATAGATTAAAATGATCCATTCATCATCCTTTATGGATGGGAAAAAAATAACATCAGATTAAGAGATTTTCTCATTGAAGAAACATAAAAGTACATGATACAGTCTAGGATCCAAGGGAGCCCCATGTGTGAGTCTGGGGGTTGATGGGTTTGTGTTGGGGGTAGCTAGAAAGAGGACATGTGGGCATTACCAGGCTCCATGAATACGGAGTGAAGCTATAGCCACCCGACCTGCCCATTCTCCCATCTCAGCCTGGGAGATGCAGAGACTCGTGTGGAGGGGGCATCATGGGAAGCCGAGTGGAAACTCCTCGACATCCACCCACAGCCAGGCCTTGGAAGCAGTTGGAAGTAGCAAACTTCGGGATGAGGTGGGCTTCTATCCAGCAAATAGAAATGTTTAAGTCAACGTTTTGCAGAAATGAAATTGAGTAGAATTCCGAAACCGGGAGAAACTGTAAGATCAAATACTACATGCATTTTATTTTATAGATGGGCAAACGGAGTCCGAGAGAGGTCATGTGTCTTGTGAAAGCCGTGAAGCTGGGGAGGGAATAAGCCTGTCATGACTGAAACTGCAGCCTGGGTAGCCTGCCGCAGCTGCCCAGCCACTCATTCTCCTTTGTTTGCTGTTAGACACACTTCACATGGGAAAGAGGTAAATGTTCCCTTGAGCATATGATCAAAATTAAGGAAACTCATCAACCTGCCCAGGCTTAGCAGGGCAAATTAACTGGAAGTAATTGTGATGGATAATTTGGTTGTAAATCACGGCGCAGACACGAGCTGCTGGCAGGTTACCAGAAAAACTTTTTTTTTTTTTGCCAATCAATGAGAGCTTGTAAGGTTGCTGAGGTTGGTTGGCCTTGAACTCTTGGCCTCGCCTTCGCAAGCGCCACGACATCTGGCCGGAGCCACTTTGGGCCCCAGAAAAACTTTTAACGGACTGTAGGTCATGAGCCCCTTCGTTTGTGTGCCCACCTGACTTCACCCATCTGCCCACCTGTCTTCACCCATCTGCCCACCTGTCTTAGTCCATTTTGTGTTGCCATAAACAGAATATCTGAGACTGGGTAATTTATGAAGGAAAGAGATTTATTTGGCTCATGATTATGGTGACTGGAAAATCCAAGACCAGGCAGCCCATCTGGAAAGAGTCTCATGCTACTTCAACTCATGGTGGAAAATGGAAGCAGAAACGATGGCTTGCAAAGAGATCAAACACAAAAAAGGTACCACCTGCTCTCGTGGTAACCAGTCCAATTCTGAGAGAGCAGGAACTCAGTCCTGAGGGGGCATTCATCTGTTCATGAGGGATCTGGCCCCACAATCCAAACGGCTCCCACTAGGCCTCCCCACCAACATGGCCACATTGGTAACCATATTTCAACAAGGGTTTTGGCAGGGAAAAATCATATCCACACCATAGCACTAGCTGACCTCACCTTATGCTACATGACTTTACCGCAGACCCAGCTGACCATACCTGTATCACCTGACTTCACCTGTCTCCCCACCAGGGAACTGGTGCTGGCAGCTGTGCCATGTCTTTAAGGAACCTGCTCCTTACTTCCATCAGTTGCCTCCTCTCTCCCCTCCCTGCTCTGGACAAACATCACACCCCCTTACTCAGACCAACCTCCAGCTTGCACCCTCCGCCTGTCACAGTAGCTGTGATCTCTCTAACACAGGAACTGAACACCGTCAGGCCTGTGCCTAAACCTCTCCTTGCTGAGTTCTAATGAACATGGCACAGGCATGGCCGGAAGACCATACCTGTCCTTATGGGGATCCAACGATCATGAAATTTCACGTGAATATCCACACTGCTAATTTCCCCTGCAGTCTCAGAAGACTGTGACAACCCAGCCCCATTTCCAGATGGTAAAATTGAATAGAGCTGAGTCACTGTGGTCCCTTGGGTGGGGCACACAGGGGTTCATGTGGCATAAGCCAGGCCAGCTCCAGTTCTTACAGCCCCTGCCTGGACCCTGTGACACCTGAGCAGGCGGCCCCTCGCGGTCTATGACAGACTCTCAACCCCCTGCCACGTCATTCCAGGAACTCTCGCTTACAGAAGCTGCCTTTCCCAGACTCCATTCTCCCTCACCACCTCTCCACATCCCCACCTTCCACATGTGTTCCTCTGTCACCACGTCTCAGATCAACAGGCCTTTGAGCACCAGCTCTTCGGGTCCTTTCCCAGCCAGCTCCTATTCATTCCTCAACACCCAGCACAAACGTCACCTTCTGTAGTAAGACACACACATGGGTGAATCCAACCCTTCTCAGTCCTGCAGGGCTTGGCTCTGGCAGGCACTGGGTGGCTGGTGTGACTTGCTTTGTCCTTTGCTGTCGCTTTCTTTTCCTAAATCCAAAGATATGTTATGAGTCCATGCAATCAGCTCACTTTTAAAAAAGTCTTCTGAAAGTGATTGCTGGAAAGATACCCGTATTTTTAGGATGCAATTGCTCATTAGTAGATCTCTGCTGACTTTTGACATTACAGTCCGCCCATGCCTCCTGATGACTCGCCAGGACACATGGCTTTTTCTTTGCTGGAACAGTAGTTCAGCTGAGGGCATGGCTCTGGTCAGGAGACTGTTAGTGGTGCTGACCTCTCTCTCCCGCGCATGCTAATTAATCCTCTTTCTAAGAACACCCTGCGGTTAGAGCTGTCTGTCCTCACACACACAGCTGTGCATCAGTCACTGCAGTCTTGTTTGCTCACTGAAATGTGACTTCCCCTAGAGAGCTGACAGTCCCAACTTCATCAATTCAAGAATCAACCAAGCTTTTCAAAAAACTAATTTCTTAATTATGAACTCGGATCATTCATTTGTCAAATTACTGAGCAGAAACAGAAACAACAGATAATTCACCTTCCTTCACCCACTACGAATACTGGACCACGAACCTCTCATAGCCAGACATAGGCCTTCTGCTGGGTTCAACCCGGAAAAGGGGAAACGACAAGACCATCCGTTAACCTCTCTGATCCTGATGCACAAACACACTGTTTAACACCAAGCTGGGTAAACAAGGACACAGATGCCAGTGTCCAGTCTGGCGGCTCCCAGGCACGTGTGGTCATCAGGCCTTCAAAGTGTGACTGTGGTATTAACATTCTAGTTTGATTTCATTTTAATTAAATTTAAATTTAATTTTAAAAACTGATATTTGGCTGGGTGTGGTGGCTCACGTCTGTAATCCCAGCACTTTGGGAGGCCCAGGCGGGCAGATCACGAGGTCAGGAGATCGAGACCATCCTGGCCAACATGGTGAAACCTTGCATCTACTTAAAAAAAAAAGGACAAAAATCAGCTGGGCATGGTAGTGCATGCCTGTAATCCCAGCCACTTGGGAGGCTGAGGCAGGAGAATCGCTTGAACCAGGGAGTCAAAGGTTGTGAGCTGAGATCACACCCTTGCACTCCAGCCTGGTGACAGAGCAAGACTCTATCTTAAAAAACAAACAAACAAACTGATATTTAATTCTGTTACTGTGAAACTTAAGTGTCTTTGGAACAATGTGTGTATCTGAACTTACTTTCACAACTGTTAATTTTATGAAATCTAAATATAGAACAAGTAATTCCCAATAAAAATTTAGCAGTTGAGCTGGGCGCGGTGGCTCAAGCCTGTAATCCCAGCACTTTGGGAGGCCGAGGCGGGTGGATCACGAGGTCAAAGGATCGAGACCATCCTGGTCACCATGGTGAAACCCCATCTCTACTAAAAATACAAAAGATTAGCTGGGCATGGTGGTGCATGTCTGTAATCCCAGCTACTCAGGAGGCTGAGGCAGGAGAATTGCCTGAACCCAGAAGGCGGAGGTTGTGGTGAGCCGAGATCGCGCCATTGCACTCCAGTCTGGGTAATGAGAGCGAAACTCCATCTCAAAAAAAAAAAAAAAAATTTAGCAGTTGAATTCAGAGCTACATGCATCTATACATACAGATGCATATAAATTAAACACTGGATTTCAACGACTTAACTGTGGAAAAAAGAACATAAAAGACCTCAATAATTTTTACGTTAATTGTATGTTGACATGATAATATTTTGGATACAGTGGATTAAGTAAAATGTACTGCTAAAATCAGCTTGGGCTGTTTCTCCTTACTTTTTGAATGTGGCTAATGAACATTTAAAAATACACACATGGCTTGTATATTTCTGTGGAACTGAGCACGGAGAGCACCAGGATGGGTGAAGTAGGAGGAGAATCTCATTTGAGGATTGAAGAGGCTGTGGCCGGGTTCTAAGGATGCCTCACCTGCCTTATTTATGGCAATGAAGCCCTGCGGGCCACATAGAGCCCCAGGCCTCCCACTGCCAGCCCCCGGATCATCACCAAGTGACCTCACGGCAGAGATCCCCTTGTCTTCCAAACACATCTCTTGGTCCCCTTCACTGAGGTCAGATGATGGGGCTCCCAGGCATCTGGAGTGCTTTTGCAGGAGGGCCCAGAAGTCAGGACACAGCGACTTCTCTCCCCTGCAGAAGGGCAGTGTAAAGAAGAGACGGGCTAAGAGACACAGAGGCCTTACTGACTGGCACCTTCACTCAAGTCATCCCTGGACGACAGGCCACATGCCATCTTTCAGATGAATGAGGCAGCCCCACAGAAGCAGTCAGAGGAGCTGCTCATTCTCATTCTCCTGCTGATGGGGGTTGACCTAAAAGGCCCTGCCCTGGTGACTTTCTTGTGATTTTTTCACTCTGATTCTTCAGTAAGTACTCAGTCATCTCCTCTCTCTCCCTCCCTTCTTCCCTCCCTCTTTGCCTCCCTACCTATCTCCCTCCCTTCCTTCCTTCCTCCCTCCATTCCTTCCTCCCTCCCTCCCTCCTTGCCTCCCTGCCTCTCTCCCTCCCTGCCTCTCTCCCTCCCTGCCTTCCTTCTTCCCTCCCTCTCCCTCTCTTCCTCTGCCCCCCCCCTCCTTTAGTGAGGCAAGGTCCCACCCGGTGCCCTGCCCTGACATTCTGTACAACACACACATAGCTGAAATGGTAGGCAATGCTGTGCCAAGCAAGGCAGGGGCGAGAGCTGGAGAGAATGTCATCACTCTCTAAGACATGACTGTAAACAACTCCTGGTTTCCTAGTTAAAAAATGCATTTGGCTGTAACACAAGCTGTTCTCAGGGAGGACCTCTCTTCGCTGCAGTCCATCTCTGTGACAGGGAAGCCGGTCATCAAGGTAATGCCGTGGGAGAAGGGACCACACCCTCGCGGCACCTCACCTCTGAGGGTGGAGAACGCAGTCCTGTCTTGGGGCCGCAAAGGCGCACAGGACCCAACCGGCCCCTCTGAGCTGATGCTCCAGCTTCTAGGGAGAACTGACTGAGAACAAGGAAACATACAAATAAGTCAAAATAACAAATGCCTTTAAGAGAATAAAGCAATGCTGAAGGGCTCTGGAGAAGCAAGGGAGGAAGAGGAGGTAGTTCTAGACAGAGGGCAAGGACCGCGTCTGAGAAAGTGACATTCAGGAGAGACACGAAGAGCCAAGGATTTCTGAGACCAAGTGCCCTGGGCAGATGGGTTCACCAGTGGGAATGAGCCTGGTGCTTCACACGCACAGCCAGGAGGCCGGGGAGGCAGTGGGCACAGGGCAAGCACTTGAAATTCATCCTGCACTGGAGAGCCCCTGAAGTTAAGGACTGAAGCCACAAGGCCCACTGTGCACCCTAAAGATGCCCACAGGGGCGCAGCCTGGCAGAGGCTCTGGCCCCTAGTCTGATGCGCCACATAAAGGCTTTCCCCCTTCACCCTTTCTTTTGTCTTAATTCCTTAAAGCAGAGAGCACCAAGAAACTAGCAGAAGTCTATTTATAGCTCTATTTTATCTGAAAAATAAGGAAACATTTGCCTTTACTTTTCCTTAGGACCCAGATGGACACTGGCACCCTCTCCCTGCATTGCCACACGGTCGCCAAGGTCTTGCCACTGGGACCCGTCAACACTGACATGCAAAGGGTTGTCCCTGGAGTGGCTAATTTTATGATGACAACACCTTTCAGTAGGAGATTTTTGAAATGAGATGGGCATAGCCATGGGGATCTTGTGTGCTTGTTGAGGCTGGAGGAGTATCTCATAAGCAATATGCTTTCAAGAGCTGTTGAACTCCAAGGTGAATTATGCATTTTTCTTTTATCAAAAGGCGAGTTCCGAACGGGAACTGAAGGCGGGCTGTTCTCATGTCTGCCACTCAGCTTATGTTTTCAAAAAGCAGCAACACATCCAGCTTGTCCCTTCAAGATCAGCAGCCACTTTCATAATAAGTGAGAAAAACTTGCCTTGCCAAAGGGATTCAGGCTATGACAAGGCACTTTGGAAATGGATGTTGAGACACATTTCCAACGTTATGAAAAGATGTACATCGCTTATTAAATCTCTCAAACATGCACTCCTTAAAATCTTAGAAATAAAATTTTCTTAGCCTCTTTAAAAGTCTTCCCAGCAAAGGGGCCTCAGATGTGTTGGCCAATACGTTAAAAATATTAAAAATGCAACACCTTTCAGTGAGTTTGCCAGAAAATTGATTGACAATTGATGGAGCTGTACCAGTCAAATTTCAACATAACAATTTTGCAGTCCTGTTCAATGAAATTGAAAAATGAGGCTGATGATTTAGGAAGTGATGGCAACCAGCCCTTCCTCCCACACACCTTACACATCTTTGTGCAGAACGCTTTTCATCTTTGAAGGCCACGAGCGTCAGGCACAGAAGCAAGCTGACATGGGTCCAGTCTTGCTGTAGCACAAAGAATTAAGGTTTTCAAAAACAAGGCACTGTTCAATATCTTGTTACTCTCACGAATATGCATTAATATTACAGTTTAAATTAAAAAAAAAGTCACTTAAAGAAACTTGGATGAAAATGATTTCATTTTGAGCTCATTTTAAAAAATGTGTAATTGCGTGGATGTTTACAAAGAATATACTGGCAGAGTAGGTGAATGTCACAGATATGCAAATAAAGAAACAGTAGGGGTGCATACCCCGTATATTTTAGTAATGGGGCAAGTGAGTAAGAAGTCTCAGATCCTCAGCCTCAGCTTCGGAAGCCCTGTGCTACTGTCTTGCTCCTTATATATTTGGCCCCAAGGAAGGCCTAGCTCACAGGGAACCCAGGAACTTCAAGAGCAGGAGGCCCTTGGGTTTCACGGAGCCTGGGATAACAGAGAGAAGATGAGGATGCTTTGCTCAAACCCAGCAGCTGCCCCCAGACATACATGGGGGCAAAGCACAGACTGTCAGGTTCTCTCCCCAGGCCCAGGGTGGAGCCCGGTGCCCGGCGGATGGGCAGCTGGCAGGGCACATTGACTGAGCTGAGTGGGTGACACTGTCAGCAGTTAAGTGTCAGCTCTGGCACTTCGAGGGGTTCAGCAGGTCCCAGGAAGCTCATGAGCCGCACTTGTTACTGGGATGCATTTGTCCCTTTCCATCACTGGTGATAATTACCACAATTAACACTGACTCATGTTCATAATTCAACATCACCTGGTGCTGAGGCACTGAAGCTGCTGGTCTTGGCCCTTTTTCCTGGTGCCATGCTCTGCTAGCACAGACCCTCCATTTCTTGGGCTCCCTCCCTTCCTTTCAGCCCCAGTTCCTGCCCCAGCCCCTCTCCACTTGCTCACTCTGACTACATCTGCCCATTGTCATCTCCTCCAGGAAGCCTTCCATGACCCACTTTCCTTTTCTCATAGTAGTCCCACAGGACTGCCCAGGCAGATTTTTGTGGGTCCCTCGTCTCATCCCCTCGGAGCCTACCCCATCCATGTGGGGCATGGCCCAGAGCTAGACCCATCAAACACTGGGGGAGTGAACTCAGGTTCCATCCCCAACCCGTCCAAGGTCCTGCCATATGCTTTCCCACCTCTGAGACTTTGCCCTTGTCACACCTGATGCCTGGGATGCCCTTTCCCTTATTCTCCACATGGCACATGGCTGCTGCTTCTCCAGTCAGCCCTCTGCCAAGGCTGGGCCACATCTGTCCGGCCTCTGTCACTGCAGCACCCAACACAAGGCTTGGCCCAGAGGTGATGGGCAGAGAGCACCTGCAGAAAACCCAAATAAGTGAATGCTCCCCAGGTTCACTGCGTTCTATCAGCTTCTCGAACAAACACCAGGATGAGGCTGGGCGCGGTGGCTCATGCCTATAATCCCAGCACTTTGGGAGGCTGAGGAGGGTGGATCACGAGGTCAAGAGATCGAGACCATCCTGGTCAACATGGTGAAACCCCGTCTCTACTAAAAATACAAAAAGTTAAGGAGGCTGAGGCAGGAGAATTGCCTGAACCCAGGAGGCGGAGGTTGTGGCGAGCCGAGATCGCGCCATTGCACTCCAGCCTGGGTAAAGAGCGAAACTCAGTCTCAAAACAAAACAAAACAAAACACCAGCATGAGAGGTGTCCAGGGCTGGGGTTGCTGTAACTGATTCATTATTTTAATAAATCCAGGACACTCCGGCTGGGAAGTTGGGGACAGGGTGGTGGGGTTCTCAGTAAAGCTGCAGGCAGGGATTTCCCTGGAGAGTGTCTGCGCCTCTGAAGTCTCCCTGGGCCTGCCGTGGGCTGGAAAAGGGGCAGAACAGCAAAGCCAGGGCCAGGAGACTTGGCCCTCCCCCAGTTGGTAGGATGACAATGACCTCATGGTGTTATTTTCTCAAATTCACAGCTGTCAGGAATTTAGGTCTGTATCACTCTCTCCCTCCCATCCCCAGCCCCTGCCAATATTTGAGCCCTGGACCCTGGCTTCAGGCACTAATTAGAACCCTCCCCTCTGGATGAGAACTGGGAGTTCCTAGAGAGGAAAGTTTGCTGACAAGACATGGCAGATGGGGTCTGGCAGGGAGGTAATGGGGACAAGGCAGAACCAGGAAGCCACTTTCCAAGTCACAATGCCTCCCTGGGCCCCACCTCCCATTTCCATGGGCCCGCCCTCTGTGCAGGGAGGCTGATCTGCAGGGCGGCCTGGGAGGCTGGTGGGAGCAGATTGGCTTCCCTGTGAAAATGGTGACATGGAGATGGGGACACACAGGTCCATTAGCTGCTAGGGGCACCTCCAGCCAGCGAGGCAGAACACCCAGAGGATCCTCACTGACTGGTGACAGGGCCCACCCAGAAGCAGCCTCTGGGAGCAGGAGTGGGAGGGTCTGAGTCCCAGGAAGCCCCATCATGACTGGAGGTTGCCTCGAGGCATAGAGTGGGGCACAGGCTCCTCCACCTGCCTGTGCCTGGTGGCCACTGCTTTTTGGGCCCATAAATCGGAATTCCACAGAAGACAGGCTGCATTCTAAGCCATCACTCACTGCCCTCCCCTCTGCAGCCACTGAAACCCAAAATAATGGATCTCCTCGTTCCCCTCTCTGGCTCTATCAATAACACCTGAGACCAAGCAGTTAACAATTTAGGGCTGGGATCTGACTGGTAGGGGGGCCTGCTCTCAGCTGCAGCGGATTGTGCCTCCTCCCCTCGGAAACGCTGGCAGCTCTTGTTCCCTGACCAGCAGAGCTGAAGAACAAAGCACCTCACCCAGCTGCTACCAGAGCAGCCCCGAGTGTCTCTAAAAGCCAGATCCATGGGAGTGGGGAGGAGGAAGTTCCTGAGCGGCCACATCCACCCAGTGGCTCTGAAGGACTCTTTATCTGGGCTGAGGACACTTAGTGCCTCACAGTTTTGCCGAAGCGTCCATTTCACACTGTGACTCACTGCAGTCATCGGACGTGTGCTGTATACACCTGTACCTGTTGTATTATATGTGTACAGAACACGTGCACCCATATTCGGACGGCCCCACCCTAGGGTGGCTGGACTGACGATTCCACGTCCTGACAAAGCCATGGTGAAATTGTGGAGCTTCTGCACCCATGCCCTCCACATATACATCTTCTCTGCACATAAAATATGCTATTGTAAAATGGGCACGTTGTACACACACAGCACTACCCTCCTCCTCCTCTGGACATTTCTAAGGACTCTTCAAGGCACAGGGCTTTTCACCTCTCAATCCCTGCTGTAATCACTTCTGCCTGGGAGGTGGCCCATGAGCTGGGCAACGGCGAAGGCACTGTCCTGGAAAAGACCCTGGAAACGGGAGCAGCATCCAGGCCTCCTGTAGCCTGCCACACAGATACAGATAGAGACATCCCCAAGATACACAGATCCCCCATAGGATGGCGGGAGTTGGCACAGATCCAAGACAGGTGAGGTGGGAGTTCTGAGCCGAGGTGGAGTCTGGCCTTGGTGAGCTGTTCCCACAGCACCTTTGAGATTCTGCAGAACAGGCCTAGGAATGTGCACACCTGTACCTGTGGTATTATATGTGTATAGAATGTGTGCACCCATATACATACATCTGGCTGTATGCTCATGCCTGACTCCTATGGGAAGAGAGGAACTGCATCAGTCACTTTCCACGGAATGTGACTTTCCCTCCCACCACCTAGTAATAGCAACAGACTTCTGCTGGATAGCACTAGGGTCCCCAAGCTGTGGGCTGAGGCATCCAAGCCGCAGTCAACTGACAGGAACGCAGTGGGATATTTTAAGCTTTTGAGGGAAACACGGTGACCAACATTTCTCAGATCCTGCACCAACTACCAGTTTGGGGCTGCTCACGGTTTCAACCTTGGATCATGCCCCGTCCCTCTCAGTGACACCAACTCTTTGCAAAGTCAGGTGTTTGGTGGCTGC